>JAVXUP010002970.1:0-94953 GCA_033070095.1 Escallonia herrerae | reverse complement strand
CGGGTTTTTTGTCGGCCGGGTCGGTGTTCCTCTAGTGTACACTGTACACTAGACCCGTCGGGTGAAAAGTCAAGTAATCCAACTCGACCCTTGCGAAGCCTTTGTTTGACAGACAGCTTTAGGCCCAAATATACTAATAGACCAATTATGGTCCATCTCAAGTACCTCGTTCATTAGGTCTGGTTCAAAAGTTCAGGCCCAAACAGATCCTCGAAATCTCTTTTGTGGCACTTCATCATGTGAAAGTTAGTGACCATATTAGTCCCTGAAAATGGTCTGGCAGAAGGAATAGTATATTGGCTAAGGAAATAATTGCTAATAATAATTTGATTAATAGCAGACTCAAAATGCTTTTTTGAAAATTGTGAAAAAAAAAAACTTCATAAAATTTGAAAGTAAAAAGCATGAAAGACTGATATCCAATGTTTCAGTAGCACTATTTGAATTGCCGCCCAAGAGGTACTGCAACTTTATTTAGGATAAAGATCCTTTGTTGTACGGCATATATACTGTAACATCATTGGTGATAAAAGATTGTCAGGAAAAGTATTTTGTCGCTGTTGTTAAAAATTACAGGGACAATCTTTTGTCGTTAAAACACATTTAATGTTATTTTTTTTCTCTTACAACTGTATATAAGGGGATCCGAGTCCATTTATACAATCACGCTTAAGGGTCTTAAAACACCCAGCATCATGTTTTCATCATGCCTCAAGAACAATCTTCAAAACTTGGGCTGAGCTTGTTGCATCAAAACCCCAGGTCAACAGCGGGTCAAACCCCTCCATTCCCAATGGATGGGCTCGTCAGCAACTACCCCAAGCGAACTCTGAGCATCCCAGAAATCAAGTCCAAAGATATCCAAGGTGGTTGAACATATTATCTTCTCCCCTTTTGCTATGGCCATGTATGGGGTTTGCACATATCCTCAAGCAAGTTCTTAACCAGATCCGCACAAGCAGGTTTCAAAAGTAATCTCTCCGTCCTAAATTATTTAATTATGTTTAATTTACACGATTATTTAGGATATAAGTCATAATTTATGAATTTTTTTATTCTATTCCAGAAAAGAAAAAAAAAAGAGAGGGGGAGGTGGAAAGTGGGACAAGATAGAGAAAATGGTTGGTGGAGTATTAAATGTGAACAGAAAAATAGAATTAAAAAAAATATAAAAATGGTAAACATAAAAAAAGTCTTCAGAATCTTTTTTAATTTGAAAAGTTGATTGTAATATCCCACATCGGTTGTGGGAGAGTTTGCGATTAGCCTTATAAGACCCTGCCTATGAACTCATAAGTACCTACTTGGCTAGCCCTTTTGAGGGAGGCAATGCCCTGTGGTGGGGCCGTGGACCGGGTCGTTACAGATGGTATCAGAGCCGACTCTCGAAAGCTCGGGCTGGGGTATCCAGTCGGGTTGCCGATGGTTGGGGGAAACGAAGGCAAGCCCGGGTATATCCCACATCAAGAGGATGGTTGGGGCAACGAAGGGTGAGCTGGGTATATCCCACATTGGCTAGAGAGGAAGATTCTGGGCTATGTACGATCGAGCCTTAGCGAGGACGCTAAGGAATAAGGTGGGGAGATTGTAATATCCCACATCGGTTGTGGGAGAGTTTGCGATTAGCCTTATAAGACCCTGCCTATGAACTCATAAGTACCTACTTGGCTAGCCCTTTTGAGGGAGGCAATGCCCTGTGGTGGGGCCGTGGACCGGGTCGTTACAGATCAATTTTTTTTTAGTACAACCCAAAAAGAAAGTGTGGTTATTTTTTTGGGGATGGAGGGAATACAAACTGTAGAGATAAAGTTGCAATAAACAATTAGAACTCAGTGTCAAGTATGGACGGGCATTTATTCACGAGCTAGGCAACTCGTCAATTAGAACTCGGATGAACATCCAGGTTCATCACATCAATGTGGAGACTGCACAAATAGATTGATTTCACTAACTTGGGACTTTGCCGAACGTTGCAAACAAAAATTGTTTCTACAAAACGTGGGACTTATTCTAACGTGCGAACGACTTAAGCGAATTTCCCTCGTTCTCCTCTCCGCTCGTTAAAAAGACCAAACCAATCCCATTAACAAGAGCAAGTTGCGAGCGAAATGGCAATTATATCACCTTCAAACTGATGGTAACACGTGAACTAGCAAGCAAGCAGGGAAAGAGACTTCAACTTGCTGGCAGTTGTAGGTCCACTTTTGAGAAAAATTTGAGATAAGATCACGTTGAAGACTTGCTATTTATTCCAAACGCATACGATGTATGATCCTTTGCGTTTGGATTTGAAAGCTTGATGGTAGAGCAAGGTTGTCAAAATCATTTGGACTTTTCGAAACCACAAAACGGTCTTCATGAGGCTTCACTACCAAACAGTAGAGCGCTGTGCACTACGCACGTCTTCATTTCTTGTTGGGTCGTCCACATGAAACTGACCACGTCTTGGATATTTTCAATAGAAAATGCCCACAAATTTCTTGTCATTAAGTACTACTTAGGGAACCATTGATCGATACTGTAGTTTTCCATGTAATGTATGTAGCATACCAAGTGGGAGGTTCGTGGTGGGAACCACCGGCATCCGCCGTAGAAGACGAGGCCATAACCATCACCATGGTTGTGTGCTTGACTAGGTTTGCAATGAATAGTTCGATTTGAAGAAAATTAGTGTATAACAAGGATTAATAAACACTAGTGGTTGTGGGCATGTACAATGCATGTGCAATTTTAGAGACTTAAAAATGTAACACATGCATAGCAACGGAAGAAAAAAGATAATGAGGATGTTGAATTACATGCGTATATTTTTCTCGTGCCTACGTCCGCAAGTAATCTACTAGCACTTCAATCTGCACTCCAAAGGAGAATTTTGCACGCTCCAAATTAGACAGGGGAAAGAAAAGACTAAAGTAGTAAAAGGGCAATGGAAGCGAGGGCCAATTCAATAAGGTATGGGTGTCAAATGGAAAATGGTAGCCAATTAATAACTTGCCATTATCTCTTGGAGATGTGATGAGAAAAAGACAAAAAACTAACTAACATGTAAGGTACTGATGTTACCATTTTGCTATTAATGAATTGAAGTAGAACCATATTAAATGCACAAATTCCAAAGTTGAATAAACATTTCACTATAAGAGTGCTCTTTGTTAATAGTAGTATATATATAAATCAGTAAATATCTGATTTAACTAAATTAAAGTTTAACTTTTATCATTTTTTGTCGAACCAATGCCTCCTCAAGAGTGTTAACGGGTTTTGCATGACTGATATAGAGAAGAAAAATATCCAAGTACAAGGAACAAGGGATACCTTTACCGTGCCTTACTTTGGTTCCTTAGGGACATGAATTAGAAGCCATATATCAAGTCAATGTAACCAGACCACATTAGACGTCTACTGCATCCAATGATTTTCATCATCAGTGATCAGATGCAAACACATAACAGTATCCAGAGCGAATGACTTTCTATTAGTAGTTTCAAAGGGTGAGGGCATCCTATAAATCGAAGAAAATCTCGGACAAACACGACAATCACACTATCACTAATTTGGCGACGACTCACATTCATCGGTCGAAAAATATTTACCAAGTCCACTCAAAAACAGAAAAATCTAACAGGAGTCCCGGCACAATCTCATGATGCACACTTCAACTGACTTCTCAAATGAACTTGTCAAATGGAGTAGAGGCAAAGGTTACACAGACAGGGACTATATAACTTTAAAGTTTAAACCGTGAACAAACATGTCATATGGGTGGTAAGGGGTTGTCCCAACTTAACCAGAGGTCTCGGTTTCGAACCCTGGGAATGCAGCTGCGTTAAAACTTAGTAGGGGAGAGCTTTGCTGCCCATGTGGTCCTACCCGGCTCGAAGGTGTGAAAAACCTAATCACACTTTGTTCGACCAAAAAAGGTCTCGAAAACCATAGAAGTTTACGTTTTACGGTACCAAATTAGGTGGAAGTGATAATGTCTAACTGCCAAATATCTTCTTCCAATCAGCAACCATGCCAAAGGGATTATCAAACTGGACTAAGTATCTTCTTTCACATGTTACAAGATGCCTTTATTTTGAATTGAACTTAGAAAACAAGGCAGATGAAAGGGATGTCAATGGCTTCAACAGAAGCAACGCATGGAATATGGAGCAAGCCAAGCAACCACGCCAGAATACCCAGATGATCATACCTTTACAGCATTATGCATGTGACCTGCTTCACACTTTAACTAATCACATTAAGGTCATTTCCTACTTTGGATAAGGCACAAAAAGTAACCCAGCTATCACCGTTCAATAAACGTAGATCTTGTCGCAATTAGGTAATAAAAATAACGTACAACTCTACATATATTGATCATTGATTAATGCTATAAGCATCTTTGTAAATACCTAGAATGTCAATTTTGTATATGTTTTTTTAGCGTCTCCAAAAAGAAATCACTAAATGTACTAATAATTATTTGTCAATATACAAAGAATAACCGTGATTTTAACCTCATGTTGTCCTTTCAAAATTAATCACGGCGCCAAAGGAACATCATGAAACTTCACCGCATTTACTTTTAATATGATTTCAGTAAATCAAGTGGTTTGATAAGATTATTAAAGCAGTGTTGCTTGAAAGGACAAGGCCTACCACAAAGTGATAATGGCTAGAAAAAGAAGAAAACAAGTAAAGGGCTGCTTAAAAAGGGCGGATAATGATGCTTGCTTTAATCTTCACGGAAACACTCAAGATGGTATCAACCCACTTGTTTCCATAACTTCGAGTAAAGTAGTAGCACAAACACTTTTTTAGTAGGCTTTAGCGACAATTTGTAGCCCTACGCACAAAAGTGGTTTGTTCATTGCTAGTTCTTCCAACGGTCACTACCGGTCACATCATCATTGGTAAAGCATTTCGAAACTGTCGCCGAAAGTTGCACTTGATAGATCTTTCAATAATGACGTGTATTAGCGGCAACTGCATTGTTCATGCTATAAAAGAGTGTCCGAAGTAGCATTTACTAGCTGTTAATTTCTCTCGGTAAATGATATGAACAGAGGCTAACGATGTTCTCACTAACACGATTAATCACGACATTGCTCAACCCTTCTTCTTATAGCAGCAAAAAGTTATCACCAGCGTCACTGCTGCTGAAAATCTTTCCTACCATCAACGTCAAACCATATTCAGCGACGATGTTTGGGTCGATGGTGACACTAGCTGGTGCTATCGGCTGCTTTATATAATTCATCATTGTCTCATAAATCAATCAATAGAAATAACTAGGCAAAGCATTGTATAATTATATTAGCGCAGTGAGCAATTGGTTCATTGTCGAAGCAACGTCCTCCGGCCGCCAGGCTATTACCATCAAATATGAGCTGCATTTTCCACAAGCTTTGGAGTTATACAAGCCTAGCTAGGAAGGCGTAAGTGTCACACTCTCTCTATATTCACTCTATTGTTAAAAGAACAAACTTTAGCTACTACCTCTGCATATATACCTAGCTTAATATCTGCAAACTTCACCACATTTAGCAACCAGAACCCCACTTCCCTCCCCACATTCTTCTTCCTTTCTCCATCTACTAGAAGAACTCCAGCTAACAATGGCGGACAAGGATCAGCCTCTGCAGGGAATGACGGGTCACGCCAGAAGCGATGAGGAGTCAGCCGCAGCAAGAGACCTTCGCCGCCGGAAGAGAAACAAGTATATTGTTTATGGTATTGCCTTTGTGATCTTCCAATTAATAGTCATAACCATCGCGGCCCTCACCATTTTGAAGTTCAGAAATCCCAAGTTTCGCGTGCGATCTGCGTCATTCAACGGTGCTTTTAGTGTCGGGACAGCAGCAAATCCGTCATTCAACATCGTTATGAGTGCCGTATTCGGTATCAAGAACAACAATTTTGGTCCCTTCAAGTATCAAAACACCACGGTTGATTTCTACTATAAGGGCACGAAGGTAGGCGAAGCCTTGGTCCGCAAGTCCTCTGTTAACATCCGAGACACAAAGAAGGTGTCTGTTAAGGTAAATTTGGCTTCCAATAACTTATCGAGAACGTCGGGATTAGGCACCGATATTAATTCAGGCGTTTTGCCGCTTAGCAGCCAATCAAGAATTAGAGGAAAGGTCACAATTTTGTTCTTGATGAAGAAGAAGCGATCCACCACTATGAACTGCACCATGGAAGTTGTCCTTGCGACGAAGCAACTCCAGAATCTCAAATGCAAGTGATCCTTAGTTCAAGCTTTCTGTGTGCAATTAGATTCCTAAAGTAGTTGTGTGTGTGCGTGTTTGTGAGAAGGGACTTTATATGTTCATACGTCATATGTGGCCTCTTTAGGCGAATTCTTTGGTTTGTTTGCCTTATATCTTGTTGAGATTGAATTTCAGGAATTATTGTCTTCCAATAGCTCTAGGGATCGGATCCATTTCCGGCAAGATCTTTATACCTGGCCTCAACAGATCTAATCAATTCATGGCACCTTCTGCGGTGTCCTCCACGGTTATGAACACATTAGTTAAATTGATTCTCTATCGATCAGTTGATACTTGGAAGCCTTTTTAATCACTTTTTGCCATGATCTTCATGTGCGAGCTCTTATACCAATGCAAAAAACACAATCTTTTAGCTAGAAAAGATGAGTAAGAAAGGATAATAGGAGCTGATCCGTTGATAGCGCTAGCAAAATAGGAGATTTTACTAGCGTGATCTAGTCGTCCACCCGAAATCTGTGGACGGTCCAGATCTTTTTTTTTGCGTTTTTTTAAGTACGTCCGCTACATAATGTAGCGGACGATTTTTTGACAAAAATAATCGTTTAAGTATGTCCGCTACACAATGTAGCGGACGAGTAGACAGACACTTTTCTCTTTCTCTCTCCCTTCCCTCATTATGACATGTTTCTCTATCTTATTCTCTCTCTTCTGTCGTTAATTTCTTACTTTTTCTGAGTCTTCCTCTTCCTTTCTCTCTCTTTCTCTCTCATCTTCCTTTCTTCCATAAATTTGTCTCCTAAAACGAAAAGAAATCTGTACAATATGATTAATTCTTGGGAAAATAAACTTCTGTTATTTGAGTTAGAAACACTCCTCAAACTCGCAGATAACCAGTAACCTCATCTCCACGCCTCGAAAATTTGATTGCACCAGCTAGAGAGAGAGAGAGAAGAAAGGAGGATGAGAGAGAAAAGAGAGAGAAATAACAGAGGAAGACTCAGAAAAAGTAAGAAATTGACTAGGGAAGAGAGAGAATAAGAGAGAGAAACATGTCAAAGTGAGGGAAAAGAGAGAGAAAGAGAAAAGTGTCTGCCTACTTGTCCGCTACATTATGTAGCGGACATACTTAAAAGCGTATTTTTGTCAAAAAAATCGTCAACTACATTATGTAGCGAACAAATCTGAAGAGACTCAATGGAAACTTATCCGAGATCTGACCCTTAAAATTATTTTTAGATAAATCAAGAAACTCTAACTCACTAAGCCTTCAAATCATTTTTAGATAAATCAACTCTGTCAATCTACTCTACACACCTATCTGGTGAATACACATCCAGTGTTATAGGTTGTTCATTGTCTCACTGCTGGCTAACGACTCATGTACATAGTAAGAAAGGTGAGAGAGGAGGATGAGAGAAAAAATGGTGAGAGAATAGAGAGGAAAGATAAACAAGTTAAAAAAGTGATGTGAGAGAGAGATAGATAGAGAGAGAAAAGTCAGAAGAAGGAGATAAAATAGCGAGGGAAATAGAAAGAAGTCAGAACATTAATGACAGAAAAAGAAAAAATGTCTGAAAACTAGTCTGCTACATAATGTAGCGGACGGAGATAAAGGAGAGAGAGAAGGAGAAAGAAGTCAGAACATTAATGACGGAAAGAAAAAAAAAGGTCTGAAAACTAGTCCGCTACATAATGTAGCGGACAGAGATAAAGGAGAGAGAAGTTTGCGGACAGACTCTTTTTAAGCTGCAGGGTATTTTTATCAAAAAATTATCCGCTACATAATGTAACGGACGTACTTAAAAAAATGTAAAAAAGATCTGGACCGTCCACAGATCTCGCGTGGACAGCCAGATGCGCTAGCAAAATCTCCTATTTTGCTAGCGCTATTAACGGATCAGCTCCGAAGGATAATAGTGAGTATGAATAGACATATTCCGATATAATATTACCGGAAAAGAATTGAATGTCCTTTGTTTTGAATCCGATACTCCCACTCACAATGAAAGGTCTTATTGATTAGGTGCTTGCTGGTTTTGTGGCACCGGCAGCCTATACTGGTTAATCACTACTGCTGAATGACAGGCTCCTTGACAAATTTGGCATGATCCAATGTCTATGTTACATGGACCATCAAGGATGCGTGAAAGTACCCGTATCGGACATTCGACACTTAGATATGAGTATAAGATATGTGTCCGACATATCTCATGAGATATGCTATTATGAACAATATCTTATAGTATTTTGTTTAGTACGGAGCATGTATTACTTTGAGACAAGACAAGTTGTCAACTAAACTCAAGTGTATAGCAGAAAAAAAACTATTTCACCTTAGAAATAACTAAAAAGCAATGATGAAGAAGAACACTTTACCGTGTCTACATGTCTTGTATTTATAAAATTGGACGAATTCGACATTTAGACACGTATCCGATCCGGACACTCATATCGCGTCCATGTAACATAGTCCAAGGTGCTGTATAGAATAGTCAAGTTTTCCTTCCCCCGTGTTTTTTGTCCAACTTTTGATCCCATGAAAATTGTAAGTCCCAGTTACACAGATTACTTTAGAATGATTTATAGAGTAAAATTTTGAGAAGATTAACACTACCGGATACAAAATACCATTTCCATGCTAGAGTCTCCATCTGAAAGAAAGAAATTAGGTCCACACCAATTGCAAGGATGGAATGCCAGACACTCTAAAAGAAGATAGTAAATGAGCAACTTTATGAAGATGAGTAATTGGGGTGCAAACAAAAGATGACTTATGAGAGTAGAGATCAAAAGTTGGTTGCTAAAAACATGAAATGTGGAAGAAGAAAAATCGGTAAAAATTCTATAGCGACCTTTCTGAACAACACATGGGTTAACAGCAGCATACCTAGAGCGGTCAATATATCTTCTTTGATGGGCTTTTTCAGATATATGTTAGGATGAAACTCATAGCCTCAATCTATGAGGTAAAATGGATCACTTGGGACGTTTGATGAAAATAATGTGAAAATATCCAGTTTAAAACCAATTGGTCATTAGATGAGAAGCCTACAAGGTTCGTATCTTATAGTATTAGTTTTTTCCCCCTGATGGGAGATTTATATCTCAACAAAAATAAATGCAAGGATCTCATTGAATAAAAAAAAAAAAATTAACCATGCGTAATGACATTGTAGCTTCATCAATGTACAGATCCACTGAGTTTACCAAAATGATTATGGAATTGTTAGCTCAGATCCCCAGCAAATTTAATACTGAGGCAGACAAGCGGGGAACAACATTCATCCGTGCATGTCTTCGCTATATGCCTAGATATCTTTGCATGTGACAATTAATCCCATTTCTCATGCCAGTAATCGAGGTGAGTCCTGATATTGGCATAAATTAGTTCGATATTGTCTAGAGAATCACATTACGGAAACAGTATTATTTTTTCTTGTTGCCATGTACAAAATTTTATAATTAAGTTAAGAATAGGTCTAGCACTAACTTATGAACAGAGGGCTTTTTCTAAGAATTCATTATTTAGAGGGATAGTACTAACTAAAATTTGATTTTAAGGCTAAATTACAGCTAATGACTGTATTTTGTAATAAGAATAATTATGCCCTTTGATAAGACGGAATTGTGATGACGTTAGAAAGTCTTTTGAAAAGACACATTTGCCTTCCTCTCTTCTCGCTGCCTTTTGTTCTCTCATTTCTCTCTTACTCATAGTTTTCGGAGTCGGACCGATCATTGAACCGATGAATACACCGTTCACGGTTCATTGGGTCAACCGCTAGTTCAAGTAAATAATTTAAATTAATCAAGATTATTGAAAAAAACACTTGATTAGAAGTATTGTAATACAATTCGTTGTGTCCTTAAATTTTTATCCAAATTTATTAAATAAAGACTAACATTAGGAAAACCAATATAAAATCAAAGAGTTAATATTACTACTTGCTTTGTCGTTTGCTAACAAAGATGTGTGGTTAGTCAAGTAGCATGAAAGTAATTACTAAGAACTTCAAGTTGGACACCTCAAACAAATCAAAGAGTTAATTTTGTTGCCGCTTCAGAATTCTTCGAAACTTCAAACAAAATCTTTTAAAAACAGTACTGCATTAGGGAGAGGAGAAAAAAAGAGAAGTGGGGTGGGGTGGGGTGGGGGGGGGGTGGGGGCAGAGAGAGAGAGAGACCTATGCAATACATTTTTAGTGTCAAAATACGTTTTAAGGATTAACATTTTAAAGTACGAATGACCACGTCAGTCAAATCTTTAGTTAGGGTTATCGAATACTAATATTCGCAGAGTCTGGTATAACTTTTCCACGTCTTGAATACGGGTGTTGGGTTTGTAATAACTGTCTTTGATTATAATATATCTATAAGCCCAAGGAGTTTATTGATATATTCTTTAATTATATGACAAGTCACAAATCAAAGCTACGTAAAGATGATATCTGTTATCAATAATGAAGAAATAAGTAAAAAAGAAGATCACTCAATGAACGCAAGACTCACGTTTCATTCGGCGCGCGGAAGCCTGCATCGTCTGGCAATATAGAGTAGTAGAAACTAAATGGATGAAGCAAGCAAAAAGTTTATAGCAACTCACAACTCTCAAACTTGAGTTCTATGGCATAACAAAAACCGTCTGATCAGTAAACCACAAAGAATATTTCAGCGATATAGAACACTCATGCCTCCCACACAGTTCTTCTGAGTTTCAAATAGAAACCGCTTTCTGCATGAACTAGGCCTTTAATTTCGTTCTAAAATTAGGCTCATCGGGTTGGTTCAAGAGTGAGGCGAAATGCGCAAGGATGTTACTGATTTCCCTGTAATGAATGTCTCCCAAAGGGAAACAAAATTTCCTTACAAACTGTTGAACGTATACAGTGATCTTGTCATTCAGTTATCTCTGAGTGACAGCCCTTTTCTATTAGCACATTTCAATAGAAGAAGCATCGACGACTATTATAATGACACCATCTAGAAGAAAGTTTAAATTTCAAAGTCGTTGGACGCGTTCAATTTGAGACCATCTTATGAGACCCATTCCTTTTTCCTTTCTCTGCTGCTTCCTATCTCCAAGGAAAGGTATCTATATATAGCTCATGGCATGCGCCCATAATTTTCACCAGCACACCACCCATCTTCAGCTTCTTTTCAACATTCAGAATCACACCTTTCACAACCCCTGTTAGAGTAACAGTTAAAGAATCCGATCAAAAATGGTAGAGGCGGGTTCAGTAGAATCTCAGGATCTTCGCCGCCAGAAGATGAAGAAGTACATCATATATGGTGTAGCCTTCGTGATATTTCAAGTAATTGTCTTGAGCATCATGGGACTCACCATCATGAAGTTCAGAAACCCCAAGTTCCGCTTGAGGTCCGCCACCTTCGACGGTGCTTTTGAGGTTGGAACAGCTGCGAATCCATCGTTTAACATCGCTATGAACACCAAATTCGGTGTCAAGAACAACAACTTCGGTCCCTTCAAGTACCAGAACGCCACGGTCGACTTCTACTATAGAAACGCAAAGGTAGGCGAAGCCTTTGTTCGTAAGTCTAGCGTTAATATCCGGGACACAAAGAAGGTGGATGTTATGGTGAATTTGTCGTCCACAAATTTAACAAGCACGTCGGAGTTAGCCAGTGATATCAGCTCCGGGACTTTACCACTGACGAGCCAGTCAAGAATCAGAGGGAAGGTGACCATAATGTTCATGATGAAGAAGAACAGAGCCACCAACATGAATTGCACCATGGAGATTGCTCTTGCCACGAAGCAACTCCAGAACTTATCATGCAAGTGATTGTATGTTAATGTTTTTAGTTTGTGAGGAAGAATGTCGTTTGTTCTTACCTCTGCTAGGCCTATTCTTTGTAGACCAGTTTTAATATACAATACATATTTTAAGATTTATGTTTTATGAGCTAGATTTTGTCTCCTCTGCCTAAAATTTAGAACTGTTCTTAAGACTTTTAGCTAGCTTGAGCAAAAATCTAGACTGAATTACTGAAATGCTGCTCTACCATGAAAATTCTGCTGCAAGACGGTTCCCTTTTGTTGTTTGTGGCTTTGAACGACGAAAATTTGTGGGAATTATGGCTAAAAACTGTTTGCATCATTTTTCTAGTGACGGAAACCTGCACGTTGTGTCACTACTAAGATTCTTAGTGGCACGTTCACCGCCCTTGCCATAATCCATATCACAGTGGATATCTTTCTGAATCAAACTATTAAGGACAAAGGTTTATACTTTTTTGTTTTGTTTGGTTAATAGTATAGTAGAAGCATTTCATTACTACTCGTGTTTTATTACAAAGTCGTCTCAGCTATTTGAGAGTTCAATCTACTGCATAATAACACAGCCCATGAAGCTAAAAATTGTCTACATCGGCAAAGTTTGGTCTACAACTATTTAACTCAAGAGTCTAATCTATAGATACCGGTGACTTTACTTTGTATACACCAACAATTTGCCAGATAGTTTATTTATGACTGGATCAATTAAGTTGACACATCAATTATCGACCGGATCTTGATTATTTAAGAATAAATTTTGGTCGTAGAAATGTAAAAGTAGAGTGTATGAATCATTTGCACGCCAACAATGTGCCAATGGTGCAATTTATTTCTTGGAGACGCGCACAAATTGTGCAGATCCGTGGAGACACACACATAACTCAACTTCTGTTGCTGATTCAAAATTCTTCCAATCCTCAAACAAATCTCTTCAAAAAGGCTAATGCTTGGAGATTAAGGAGAGGGGAATAACGAAACCCTAACTTTGGTAGAATCTGATACAACTTTTTACATTTTTTAGTACTGGTATCCGCTTTGTAACAACTGTCTTTGACTATAAATTATTTCTAAACTAAGGGAGTTTATTGATATGTCCTTTAATTATATGACAAGTTACAAATCAGAGCTACGTCAAGAAGATACCGGTAAAGAATTATGAAAAAACAAGATTATTAAATGAACACTTCACATAATTCGGCACTTAAGCCTGCTTCATATAACAATAAAAAGCGAACGCAAGATGGATGAAGCATGCAAAAATCATATAGCAACTCACAACCTTCAAAATTGAGTCCCAGGGGCGGACCACCCCCATGACCGGAGGGGGTGGGGGTGGGGGCATGGCACCCCTCAATATTTTTAGAATACTATTTTAGTTTCTTAGATAGTGAATAAATAAATTTAAAATATTTAAATGTTTACAAAAATTCATTATATTGTAGCATTAATTTATTATAATTTCATTTTGTTATGTCTTTTACTCTTTGTATCCTATCATAGTCTTTATCTTTGTCATTTTCTTACTTTATCTTAATTCTTCTACATCCCAAATTCTAAATCCCCACATTACAGAAAGTAATAATAGGTTAAGGTTCGTTCTTTTTTTTTAGTGTTTAAATTCTTATAATTGGTTAACTTATACATCAGTAATGTACTCTTATAGTTAATATGTCACGACCCCAACCCTCTGGTGAGCCTATGAGTTAGGCACATGACCGGCTGCAGACCTAATAGACTCCAACTAAGGGCTCTATCAGACCTTACTCGCTAAACCAATACAAGTGGTAGCGAAATTTAAAACTTATACAAACTTCAATTACATTTTCCTATCTTCATAACTCCGATTTGTCAACAACTAAAACTAAACCAACAACCTAAATATCTAGCGACTCATTTAAGGCAGTCTCTGGAGTTTCGCGCCAAATTGTCCCTTTCTAAGCTCTTCACCATCACCTTACTTTCAAACCTGGAATGATAAGTAAGGGATGAACTTCTACATGCTCAATAAGTAACCAATGATTCAAGTAGGTAGACCATAGAATGCCAGAAAATAACTCACTTTATATTATAACCATACTAAGAAATCTAAAATCATAGAGTTGATAATCATTTTGTAAAACGAAATAGAGTACATGGAACCAAAATTGAGGTATAAAATCATTAGCACAAAACTCACGACAACTGGTTCAATCCCAACATCAGCAAAAACGATATGCTGTGGTCAGCGTCCGAGCCCCTGACTAAGGCCCAAAATCTCTCCTCCTTCCGGGATAAATAATTCTATGAACGCAAGGGCGAACTACGAGCAACAGTACTGTACATCAACGTACAAGCCCCGTTGACCAGTGTGCGAAATCCAACTTTTCCCTGTTGAATATGGGGCACAACAATCGAATAAACAAAGGCCACCTTTTGTTTCATCATAAACACAATCACTCGTCAACTGATGGTCAACCATCCTCATACTCCTTTCGACAGTTTTCAAGTTGTTCAATATTCACAATAACGTCAAATTCCAAAACATCTCATTTGTACCAAACATTTCAAATCGAGGTCCATTATAATTTCTAAACAAAATATCATTTACATGTTGGTCCCGATTTTAACGAGAAATAAACTAGTAAAAGTTTTTTGGCAAATCACACTAGAGCAGTTAAATGTAATTAAAACAGTCAAAGCTGATAAATACTACTTTTTAACAGTAGATAAACATATACTTTATGTATAAAAATACTAGTTGAATCAAAGGGTCTCTTATTGATGCTACGCATTTCCCACATCAAAGTCTTCGGAGCGACAATCTCGCTGCTACATCTGGCTAAAAGAATGATCAAGGCCATTCTTTTGATCTCCATGTTCCAAGATTACTGCCCAAGGCATCATTGATCAAGACATAACATCCCCGTTGAACAAATCTCCAAGCAACTCAATGCCGCAATTACTCGATTGTCCAATAGCATGCTCGACTTACCATGTCTTTCTTGGGCATTTCATCGACCGTTGCTGAGCTTATCTCAACTAACTGGATGCCACTAACTCACCAAGCATGCCTTACTGCTAAAATATACACAACAGCACTCCTGTTACATACACCCACACGACAGTGTCCTACATACACTCTTGTTACACCCATCATCAACATAACAACCACACTTACACATCTATCCAAATACATGTACTGTACATTCATCACTCCATACCCACAAACCACCCAGACACCAGAATACAGTCATACACATCTTACTCACCGCCGTTCAATTCCAGTACACACGCCACAACCATCAATAATTGAACCCGACAGATTGCCTCATCAATCAACACAATCCTAAATTCTATTGACCACCGTCATATACACCACCACAGTTACTCCAGTCCAGTCACCACAAGCACCATAATTAAACCACCACTACAACCACAACAGCATCGCAATCGTACCACCGAATTCCATTCATTGTCCATACCACCAAAACCTAACACACATGTTGCTAAATTCCAAAACCAACCTACCACTATAGGTGCCACATTTTAATAACCCCACAACTAGTCCACCACTCTCACAAAACACAGTCATACACCCTCCATCACAACAATTACACACACAAATTTAGCCCATTCTAAACACTGCAAGCACCGCCATGATACCGTTCCAGCCATCTCAAGCACCGCCGTGATACCTCTAGTCCACACCGCACCAAAAATCAAAATAACTCCCCAAACGCACGCACCGTACACCCACAGTTGTACACACGAAAGATCATATTCATTCTATTTTACCCACCGCTAACACTGCCGCTAAACGGCACCACTATATTGCCACCAACACACAAGTAAACCATCAAAACCTATTTAAAAAAATCAACACCAACTGGGGCTGCCGGTCGTGATCATGAAAGGCAGGCAGAGAAGAAGGTGTATCGTTTGGTTTTAGAAATTAGGGTGCATTTGAGGGGGTCAACAGAGGTCGTATGCCATGGCTGCCTCCTCGCGTCTGTAGCAGTGAACTTTGATCGTAGCTCTGCCACAATAATAATTATGCTAACAATCACCTTTTGGCTGCTCTGGCGCCACCCTCACTGGCGGTCAGTCTCGCCAGCCTCCCTTCGTCGTGATTGCCTCTAGTGGTAGCCTAAAAAGAACACCACACACGTACACACTTCTGCACACATACACACTATAACACATAACTCACACACAAACACCATCTCTTCGTCGCCGACCCCAATCCCCGTCGGTGCTGATTGGCGGCTGAAAGATGCCCCCTTGTAGCAGGTCTCAGCTTTCATTATCTTCCACGCCGGTGATCATCTTTTCATTCATCGACCATGACTGGATGGCATTGCAAAAACTTTTGGAAGGGACAGTGGTGGCACTACACTAATCGTAATGGGGAGTTGTCGCTTATGGTATTTGATAACATTAGTGGTGCACGGAGGCATTGGGAAATGGTATTTCGTGAAAGTGACGGCCGGAGTTAATCATAGGCGACCGCTTGTGCGGCCTGCAATAAGGCTGCATGGTAGAGGCGTCGCCCATTCTAGAGCCGGCTGCCCTCCCTGTCTCTTTCTCTGGCTGTCTTCTCCTGTTTTTGTTCTCTTTTCTTTTTTATACTCATTATATATATATATATATATATATATATATATATATATATATATATATATATATATATATTATAACGGCCTAACCTCATCGGTTATACGTTCTCTAAATCAACCCACTCCCTTTCAATATAATGTAGGCCAAATTTTTATTTATTTATTTTGCCATCTTTCCTCCACAAATTTCTCTCTGCCATCTAATTATTGCCAAACAAAGATATAATATCAATTATATACTAACCCTAATTAATAATTATTTCTCAAGGTGCTTCCTTCGCTTTCCTTAATTGACAATCACAAACTCATGCCAATCGTAGCTAAAAGGAGCAAATATTCCTACTTGTAAAATTTGCTGCTAAATTTTTTGAATAAAATTGTTATAAATTACGTAAGAGTTCAAACCTGAGATCGGGATATTACATAATAATCACATTAATAATGTATTTATACAGTAAGAGTTGAACTTTTTTCATGCAAAATTAAAAATTTATTGTTGACTAACTTTAGCAAGTAAATAAATCACTATGCATAGTGAAAATTTATTGTTAGTAGATAAATTGATAAATTGAGCAATCTATTTTGATTATTCACTATGTATTTTTGATTATTCATGTTTTATGTGAACTTGAACCTTTTGAATTCTTTTATGTTAGTCATAAAAATTTTTTATGATTTTTTGACACCTCTCGATTAGACTTTGTAGATCCAACCCTGTTGAGTCCTTTGGCGTTACAGATCCGTAAACCACAATGAATCCGTTGCTGCATGAACTAGGCTTTAATTCCGTTGCTACATTAAGCCCGTCGTCTCGGTTCAAAACTAAAGCGAGGCGAAATAGGAAACGATGTACTGATTTTTCTGTAAATGAATGTCTCAGAAAGGGAAACAAAATTTTCCTTACAAAGGCTTGAACATTTACAGTGTGTTGGAATTGGGTTTTAAACTCATTGTGAGAAGCAATTTTGAATCAATTTTCAAATGGGTTCTAAACCATATTTTGGTTAGGACCAAATTGATTCATGTTCATCTATTGGAATAGATGATCATGGTATATTCACATGTCTAAAACAAATGGAAGGTGAATGAGAAAATTGAAGTTAAAGTTGGTGGATCAACTTGAAGGGAAGAGAGAATCCCACATAGAAGAATTAAAGCAAATGTTGTCTCCTTATAAGGCTTAGCCTTGAGCTAAGGGATGGGCCCCTTGGGGGTACCCATGTTTTGTAAGGAGGGAGGACCTAGGTTGACCCAAGGTCCACCACGCGCGCGCCGCCCCGTCCCATCCCGGTCCGTGGCCGTGGCTTGGGCCCATTAGGCTTTATTCTTTTTGGGACAAAAATATTTAAATAAATAAAGTTTATTTATTTATTTATTTTCTTTTCCGGAAAGTTGTGACCTTTCCAGCTAAACAGTTTTTCCTGTGAAGAGTTGCACCCCCCAGTGGATACTGTGTATAAATACGAGTCAGTTTTACAAAAATAAAAATACATACTGAATCCCGAAATTATTTTCTGTTATATTCCTGTGTCCGAAAGAGTTATGTGCCTTTGTTTTGGTTCGCCGGGTCTGCAATTTGGAGTGCTCCTATTTCAGACGTATTGTCGTTCTATCCTGGGAGACTGTCGTCAAGAACCGTCAGCACCATTGCGGGACGAATAAGTCTTAAGGACAGTGAATCAAATTCACGCCTCGACCTTTTTCCTTTGCTGTTCTGCAATCTTCTTGTGAGTTGTTAAATATACTATTATTTCTTTCCTTACGTTACTGCTGTTTTTGGAACCTTAACATATGCATGTTAGTATATTTTCAATATTGTCTTTCTGCACAAATATATACAAAGTGTACGTAGAAACCAACACAGTGATCTTGTCATTCAGTTTTCTACGAGTGACTGCCCTTTTGTAGTAGCATATGTCAATAAAAGCATCTAAGACTATTATATTGACACCATCTAGAACAAAGTTTAAATTTCAGAGTCGTTGGACGCGTTTCATTTGAGACGTTTTTATTAGACCCATCCCTTTGCCCTTTCTCTGCTGCTTCCTTTCTCCATGAAAAGACGTCTATATATAGCTCGTGGCGTGCCCATAATTGTCACCACCACCCAACCAACCTTCAGCTTCTTTTCAACATTCAGAATCACACCTGTCACAACCCCTGCTAGAGCAACAGTTAAAGAACCCGAAAAACAGATCAAAAATGGTAGAGGCAGGTTCAGTAGAATCTCAGGATCTTCGCCGCCAGAAGATGAAGAAGTACATCATATATGGCGTTGCCTTCGTGATATTTCAAGTCATTGTCTTGAGCATCATGGGACTCACCATCATGAAGTTCAGGAACCCCAAGTTTCGCGTGAGGTCCGCAACCTTTGACGATACTTTCGATGTTGGAACAGCTGCGAATCCATCGTTTAACATAGCTATGAACACCAAGTTCGGTGTCAGGAACAACAACTTTGGTCCATTCAAGTACCAGAACGCCACTGTTGACTTCTACTACAGGGGCACAAAGGTCGGCGATGGCTTTGTTCGCAGGTCCAGTGTTAACATCCGAGACACAAAGAAGGTGGATGTTATGGTGAATTTGTCGTCCACAAACTTAACAAGCACGTCGGAATTAGCCAATGATATTAGCTCCGGGGTTTTGCCACTGACCAGCCAATCAAGAATCAGAGGCAAGGTGACCATAATGTTCATGATGAAGAAGAACAGAGCCACCAACATGAATTGCACCATGGAGATTGCTCTCGCCACGAAGCAACTCCAGAACTTATCATGCAAGTGATTGTATGTTATTGCTTTTTGTTGTGAGGAAGAATATCATATTTTTTTAGCCTCTGGTAGGCCTATTCTTTGTAGTCCAGCTTTAATTTACAATATATTTGTTAATATTTTTGCTTTATGAGCTAGATTTTGTTTCCTCTGCCTAAAAGTTTCAGAACTGTACTTGCGACTTTTGAATCGTTAGGCTTGAGCAAAAATAGCAGGCCCTAGACTGGAATGCTACTCCACCATGGAAGTTCTGCTGGAAGACAGTTCCCTTTCGTTGTTTGTGGCTTTGATCGACGAAAATTTGTGGCAATTATGGCTAGAAACAGCTTGCATCATTTTTCTAGTGACGAAAACCTGCACTTGGTGTCACCACTAAAATTCTTAGTGGCACGTTCACCACCTCTGACATAATCCGTATCACATTGGATATCTTTCTGAACGTAACCATTATGGACAAAGCTTTTTTGGGCATTTCATGAAGTGTTTTACAAAGTCGCTCCAGCTATTTGAGAGTTTAACCTACTACATAATAACACTGCATATGAAGCTAAAGATTGTCTACATTAGCAAAGTTTGGCCTAAAACAATTTAACTCAGGAGTCCAATCTATAGATACTGGTGACCTTACTTTGCACGGGAAAGTAGCCACTGAGACTCTGTTAGTTTAATCATCTCTTGCTCCCTAAAAAATTCTTCAGGAATTGAAAAATAGTATTAACATAAAATATGTCATATAAAAGCGGCCATTCTACTGCACTCATCATGTGCACGAGTGTTTTATGTTTTCTCCAATTCAGAGTCTTCAAATCTGCAAAGTGCTGTGATGCAAAGGTATCTGTTGAACCATAAAAATAAGCTGTTGAACACATTCGTTGTACTCCCAAAGGCTTCGCGACCCAAATTTCCCACTACAACTCTTAGACATTGCTGTTGAAAATTGCATCTAACACTGATAAAAATGGTCTGATCTAATGGGCAATGACAAAAAATGAGTATAAATTGTAAGCCATAACCATGGAAACCGGTTCTTGCCTCTTGATATCGGCATGAGTTACCCTGTTCACATTTATGATTGGACAGAGTCGTTATAGGGTCACATTACTTTAGTGATTTTCACCACCAAGATAAATTTTTACTCTCAAATGATAAAAAGTTATTACTAAATAACTAGGGCCAGTTGTTTCATTAACAGCATGATTTTGTTGGACCTAGTAAGTTGACATATCATTGATCAAATTTAATTACTTAGTAAGAAATTTTACGATTAAAACTTTAAACTAGAGCATATGATATTCGTATACACCGACATGTCAATGGCTTATTTATGACTGGACCATTAAGTGACACATCAATCATATATCGGATTTTGATTATTTACGAATAAATTTTGGTCATAAAAACGTAAAACTATAGCATTTGAAACATTCGCATGCTGACAATGCATCAATGCTGCAATTTATTTTCTGGAGACACACATAAATGTGCATATCTACGAAGACACACACATAACTCAAATTATGTTGTCGCTTCAAAATTCTATCCAATCCTCAAACAGATCTATTCAAAAAGGCTAATGCTTGGGGATTAGGGAGACAAGAAAAAGGGAGAGAAGAAAAGGGGGGAGGGGGGGAGATATGTATTGATTACATATTTGGTGTCAAAACACGTAGTAAGGATAGTATTGGCATTTTTCAAAGTACGAAATGGCCACATTAGCCAAATCGTTGGTTAGGTTTCCAAAACCCTAACTTTGGTAGAATCTGATATAACTTCTTCACATTTTTTAATACGGTGTCCGCTTTGCAACAACTGTCTGTGACTATAAATTATCTCTAAACACAGGGATTTTATTGATATATCCTTTAATTATATGAGAAGTCACAAATCAGAGCTACGTTAAGAAGATATCTACAAAGTGTAATGAAAACTCATGTAAAAAAGAAGATTACCCAATAAATACAAGATTTGCATGGTTCGACGCGTAAGCCTTAATCATCTAGCAATAAAGAGCGGTAAGAAGTACGCTAGATGCATGAAGCATGCAAAAAGTTTATAGCGACTCACAACTCTAAAACTTGAGTCCTATGGCATTACATATTGGTAAACCACAACGCATTCGCTGGCTGCATGAACTAGGCCTTTAATATCGTTGCAATATCAAGCCCATCGTGTCAATTCAATTTTAAAGCGAGGCAAAATACCCAACGTTGTAAACGAATGTCTCAGAAAGGGAACAAAATTTTTCTTGCAAATGGTTGAACATATACAGTGATCTTGTCATTCAGTTTTTTAGGAGTGACAGCCCTTTTCTAGTAGCATATTTCAATAGAAGCATCGAAGACTATTATATTGACACCATCTAGAACAAAGTTTAGATTTCAGAGTCGTGGGACGCGTTGGAGACCAAGTTATTAGACCCATCCCTTTTCCCTTTCTCTGCTGCTTCCTGTCTCCACGAAAAGGTGTCTATATATTGCTCATGGCATGCCCATAACTGTCAACACCACACCACTCATCTTCAGCTTCTTTTCAGTATTCAGAATCACAACTTTCACAACCCCTGTTAGAGTAACAGTCGAAGAACAGGAAAAACAGATCAAAAATGGTAGAGGCAGGTTCAGCAGAATCTCAAGATCTTCGTCGCCAGAAAATGAAGAAGTACATCATATATGGTGTTGCCTTCGTGATATTTCAAGTCATTGTCCTGAGCATCATGGGACTCACCATCATGAAGTTCAGGAACCCCAAGTTCCGCGTCAGGTCCGCAACATTTGATGGCACTTTCGATGTTGGAACAGCTGCGAATCCATCGTTTAACATCGCTATGAACACTAAATTTGGTGTCAAGAACAACAACTTCGGTCCGTTCAAGTACCAGAACGCCACTGTTGACTTTTACTACAGGGGCACAAAGGTAGGCGATGGCTTTGTTCGCAGGTCCAGCGTCAATATCCGAGACACAAAGAAGGTGGACGTTATGGTGAATTTGTCGTCCACAAATTTAACAAGCACGTCGGAATTAGCCAATGATATCATCTCAGGTGTTTTGCCACTGACCAGCCAATCAAGAATCAGAGGAAAGGTGACCATAATGTTCATGATGAAGAAGAACAGAGCCACCAACATGAATTGCACCATGGAGATTGCTCTCGCCACGAAGCAACTCCAGAATTTATCATGCAAGTGATTGTAAGTTAAAAAATGCTTTTTGTTTGCGAGGAAGAATGCCATATGTTCTTAGCCTCGGGTAGGCATATTCTTTGTACACCAGCTTTAATTTACAACACGTGTTAACATTAATGTTTCATGAGCTAGATTTCATTTCCTCTGCCTAAAAGTTTCAGAACTGTTCTTAAGATCGTTCAATCATAAGCAATGGCGGAACAAAAAAATTAGTTCAAGATAGGCACCAAATAGCCAAAAAAATTTGCCTAAAATACCGTCGTCAATGAATTAGACCTAATAAAGTGAAAAACGAATGAACATGGTCCAAAGGGGCAAGAAACAAAAATTCTAATTTGGCAATTTGAACTTCCCAATTCGTCCAGGTGGAGCAATATATTCAACTTTTTTATGAAAGCTCCAAATTCTGAACCTCAATCACCAAATTCAGGGCTAAATTCTCTCAAATGCCAAGTTCTTGTCCGAATTGCAGTCACAAGCAGCAATTACCATACTCTCGATCCAAATTAAAAATCCCAACAAACCTCAATCTGAAACCTATAAACCCACCACCCACGAGCAGCCATTGCAATATGAAAATTCAAAATTCCAATATAGTGGCCCCAATTCCTAATTGGGAATTGTAAGTTCCAAAATCCAATTATCAAATTTTAATTTGAAACAAAAATAAAAGAAAGGGTTGAAATTCAAGGAATTAGAAATTTTAAGAATAAGGCGTTCAGAACGTAAGGCTAGTGAGGAAACTGAGAAGATGGTGTACTTTGTGCCTCTATGCATTATGTGGCTTTGAGGCCTTAGGAACAGGGAGACTTTGAAAACAATTGAGAATAAAGAGGATTTTTTGTGTTGACTTTATGTGTGGATTTTATTCTGGTGTATTTATTTATGTAAGTTTAACATTTAATGACTAAAATGACAATCTTTAACTATCTTTAGAAGTTTTAGATAGCTTAACATATAAAACAACTAATAAGATATCTCTTTTAAGCATTTTTAGATTTTTAGGTGGACATTTTTCTCACTAAGAATATGATATACCGTTTAAAATGAAAAAAGTAGGTGGGCACCGGCTCACCTGTCCCCATTCCTCAGTCACTGACCGTAAGGGCTGAGCAAAATAGTAGGCCCTAGACTGGAATGCTGCTCTACCACGGATGTGCTGCTCCCTTTTTGTTGTTTTTGGCTTTGAACGGCCAAAACTTGTGGCAATTATTGCTAAAAACTGTTGCCTCATTTTTTTTTTAGTGACGATAACATGTACTCTTTGTCACTACTAAAATTCTAAGTGGCACGTTCAGCTCCTTTGCGTGCCATTACCCATATCGAACGTAGTGAATATCTTTCTGAATCTAACTATTATGGACAAAAGCATTTCACTAATGCTGTTGTTTTACAAAGTCGTCCCTGTTATTTGAGAGATTAACCTTTTACATAATAATAGTACTGCATATGAAGCTGAAAATCGTCTGCATCAGTAAAATTTAATAAAATGATTTAATTCAGGAGAAGTCGAATCCATGGATACAGGTGATCTTCAGCTTCACATGTTTCTTAAAAGCTTCGTGTAGGAATGAAAAACAGTACTAATGTAATAACGAATGCATATAGAATCTGGCATGCTGTTGTACTCATAATCGCCAGCCCTTTCATCTGGGCTCTGGCCATTCAAAATTTTGAATTAGTATGCAAGATGATGTGCACAAGTTTTTCATGCTTCACCCATTTCAGAGTCTTCAAAACTGCACTGCTTGGAATGGAAAGGTAATCGTCGAATAAGACGAGTAAGCTGTTGAACCCGTTCGTACTCCCAAAGGCTTCATGAAATATAATCCCAGTTCAAATCTCATACGGTGCTGTGCCGTTGAGAACTGCATAGACGCTGATAAAATGATCTGATCTCTTGGGCATTGACAAGAAGTTGAGTATAAATTATAAGCTCTAGCCATTAGCACCGCTTCTTGCCTCTTGATACAGGCCCGAGTGACTCTGCTCGGAGTCATGAATGGACAAAGTTGTTAACCATTACTTCTACCTTCTTTCACCATGAAAAAAATATTTTTATCGTCAAATGATCAAATGTTACTATCAAGTAACTAGGGTCAGTTGTTTCATTAAAAGCACGATTTTGTCGGAGCTACTAAGTTGAGACATCATTTATCAAAATTTCATTATCTAGTAGTAAATTTTGGTCACGAAGACGTTCAACTAGACCATATGATAAATTCACAAATGCCAACAATGTGTCAAGTTTGTTTATGCTTGGACCTATTAAGTTGACGCACAATTGATCTATCAAATCTTGATTATTGTAGATTAAACTTTGATCATAAAAACGTAAAATCAGAGCATATAATACATTCGTACAGCTACTGTTTGTTTCCTTCTTTTTCCTCTTACTGGACAGAGATATTTAAAGTTAGTTACATATGCAGTTATTGAAACTAGATCTATCTCATCATCGTCCTTGTTGTTTCCCCTACGTTTCTTTGTTGTGTTCGTATACATTTTTTCTTCTTAGTCTGCCAACATTTGTTACAACCAAAGAAAAGGTTTAAGTCGTATTCTATATTTCATTTTTTTGGAAAATGATACATGAGCAGAGTGAGCTCCACTTATTTTTCACAAAGTGAAAGTATATCAATACCTTCTGATTTCGTTGTATGGTCTCAATGTGAAGCTTTTCTCTTTTTCTATGTAGGGCAAATCCAGGCTTACATTCAATACAAGATTGGCAATGGAAAAGATACATGATTTTGAACTTTATAATTCGTTACCTAATGGTCCTATTGTACAGCAATTTGGAAGCATGATCATACATGATGCCGCCAGTTCTATGTCCCACAAAGTGCATGATGCACTGTACATTGGGGAGAGATCTTTTCCTCCCAAATCACAGGCACTAAGGGAATCGCATTTACAATTCAATAAGTGCCTCAAGATGATATACCGCACTCAAAGCTTTCTCCTACAGGCGAATTCACTGTCCAATCTGCTTGGCACATTATGAGAGCTCCTCAACCTGTTGTTAATTGGTGGAAGCTGGTTTGGTTCAAAGGAAACATTATTAGGTGCTCTTTCATTCTATGGTTACTGTTCAGGGAGAAATTAAGAACCAAGAATAGATTAAGAACATGGAATGTTGTGACAGGGGATAAGGGATCATCTGTTTATGACATGCTCTTCCACTCAGAAACTATGGGGGATGACATGCTCAGCAAATTGCAGATTCAGATTAGATTTACTAAGTGGCATCAACTGCTACAATATGCTACTCTTGGATTCAGTGGAAAAAGCTTTAGAGGTGCTTTGAGCAAACTTGCTCGGCTCTTGCTGTGACCGTTTATGGCATCTGGGAGGAAAGAAACCGTAGGATTTTCTCTAACAAAAATCAAGAGATTGGTGTAGTAGTTGAAAATAGAACGTTGAGCTGGAGGCAAACTGTTAATTCTGCTATTAACACATAATTATGCTAAAAATGGAAGATCCCTACGACTGTACTCAATTCATGAACCAATGCCTGGTAGCTTAATTTGTTTGTTGGATGGTTAGAAATCTGTAGTGATTCTTTGTATTGAGATTTGGTTTTCATTGATGATAAAAGGACCTTTTAAGAACAAAGAAGAAGGAACATCCGCTATCAAATTTAAAGAATTTTTTTGACGAGTACCGCAATCACTTACGCCTTTCTTGTCCATTCTCTATTCCTTGAGTAAGAGTTTCCAAGGAATTCGAGTTTTTTTTTTTATATTTATAGGCTCGATGAATTTGTTCCCCTAAATTCGGGGTTCATATGGAGTTAGTTTTGATCTCATGCATTGCACACGGGGCAAGTATAATCAATAAGTTACGTAAATAAAATAATAAAAGTACGATACTAAAGTTTTTGACAAAGAACAGAACAAAAAGTTATAGAATCCATATAATGATCACTTAAAATAAACATTTAAGACTAAAACTTGACGGAAAATCTAACAATGAAAAAATGATAATTCAATTGAAGAGCTATGAATATCGCAATTAAATTTATCGACAAAAAGTATCAGTATAATAGAGGAATAGAAACGTGCAGACAGTCATTTGAGTCACAAAATGAACATTGATATCCCAAGATAACAAAGTATGACGGCTAGATGAAATAAAAAGAAATAAAATAATAAAAGAGATAAGTGATTTGTGATAGGGAGGGAAAGAGAGACTGACCATAGAAATAATTGTCAAACTTTAAGTTTCATAAGGATTAGTAGGTTTAAATTTTTGAAAATCTATTTTATAAATTCAGAATGATTTTCTCAAATTAGGGGAGGAAAATGTCAACTTATTATTTTATTCTGAGAGATAATTTTGGAATTTTAAATAGGAACATTGAGTTTAAAATTTTTAGAATCCATTTTGAAGTTAGATTGTCATAGTAAAATTCTAAAAAAGAAAAGGGATGCATAAGTCAACATATAAAGGCACATTAAAAAAAAAATCACCTAAGAAGATAATTACTTAGGTTTAAATCTTTTCCTTAATAAGATTAGAAATTTCGGGTATGAAAATAATAATGACTAAAATTTAGGTTGCTAAATTATAGATTGTCTCTAGAGAGAGAAGACATTTAATGGTAGAATTAAAAAGATTATAAAAGAAAAGTTCACATGGCAAGCTGGAAGAGTGTCCACGTAAGCAGTGATGTGGCAATTTTCTATCAATTTCGGCTTTCATATATATATATATATATATATATATATATATATATATTAGATTTGAATTTGCAAAACATGACTCTTTCACTTCACTGGTAGTTTACCTGGGAAATTTCTCAAGTCTGGTAAGCCCAATAAATAAGTCCCATAAGCCCAATAAATAACTACCTTTTTTAAGAAATTAGCCGCACGTTGTTATTAACTTGGTCCTTTCCCTGACCAAATCTTTTTTTCTTTTTGTTAATTAATAAGAGAGGAATGAAAACTAATAACTTTACGAGTTTTACGAGACTCCAACCTTGCATCGGTAGGTTTGAAAGTTGCCTTTTCAACTAGAACTAACCTCATTGATCCTTTAACCCAGATCTAACATGGATCATACATCGAAATAATAGTAAAAAAAAACTTGGATGCATAACCTTCATGACCTGCTCATTCATTTATCTGTCCATCACAGCCTAGCCATCCTCTTGTGACCACCGACCCAATAGAAGCTTCGAAGCCCGCTAATCTTGACAAGATCAAAAGTCAAAGTATGCATACGCCCTCGTGCTTCCTTGGAACGTGTCCATTTCACTCGTACAATACAAGAAAATACTCGTCCACTCTGTCCCCAAAACTGCTTTATATATTCAACCCATAAGCCCACCCCCTAAATCTCACCATCATCACCTTGCCTCCACACTTCTTTTCAAAGCTCCAAAGCAAAAGCCCAACTTCACAGCTCCATTTCCCATTTGGGGACTGAAATTGCAGAACCGAAAATGGTCGAAGCAGGCGCATACGCATCCCACGACCGCCACAGTAAGAGGAAGAAGTACATCATCTATGGTATTGCCTTTGTCATCTTCCAAACCCTTGTCATAACCGTGGCTGCACTCACCGTTTTGAAGTTCAGAAACCCCAAATTCCGCGTCCGGTCTTCCGAGTTCGTCGGTACCTTTGAAGTCGGGACAGCAGCGAACCCGTCCTTCAACATCGCCATGAATGCTCAACTTGGTGTCAAGAACAACAATTTCGGTCCGTTCAAGTACCAGAACACCACCGTTGACTTCTACTACAGAGGCACAAAGGTAGGCGAGGCCCATGTTCGCAAGTCAAGTGTCAATATCCGTGACACCAAGAAGGTGTATGTTATCGCGAACTTGTCGTCGACCAACTTGACAAGCACCACCGAACTAGCGAGTGATATCAGCGCCGGGGTTTTGCCGTTGACCAGCCAGTCCAGGATAAGGGGGAAGGTGACAATCATGTTCATGATGAAGAAGAAGAGATCCACCAACATGAATTGCACCATGGAAATTGCTGTCGCCACAAAGCAACTCCAAAATCTGACGTGCAAGTGATCTGTTGTTTATGTTTTCTGTCTGCTTTTAGAATTTCTAAAGACTCGGGAGAGTGGAAGAATTATATGTTGATACTCTAGAATTGGTTTGCCTATTCTTTGATCTTCTGCACAAGATCATTCATTACGGGGTGTAGAATTTCCTTTTCTTAATCGAATGCTCAGAGTTGAAAAACCATTCTCTTGTCGTTCTTTAAATTGATCTTTGTTGATTAGTTACACAAATATATAATACTATATCTGACCAAAACGGAGGGGCAAATTACTGCAATTGATTTCAAGAAACTAGCCTGCTCTTTATGAGATCTAAACTTGTAAAGGACTGTTTCTAGTGTCCGCTTATTAGGAAGGTAGATGTGTGCTAATCCGTGTCGTCCTTAAGACTTTGTAGTTGATTAAGTCTCCATCCTCCACAATAGAGGGACTTGTAGATGAAACAAAAGATACGATAGAGTTAGGAAAATTATTGTACGAGATCTACCTAATGCTAGATGCAGAGTTGCATAATAGATCGATATGAACATGTGAGTAAAACCCAAATTGGACAAGAATATGGTCCTTGGGTTCCTTTTATTGGAACTATGTTTCTATTTATTTTTGTTTCTAATTGGTCAGAGACTCTTTTACCTTGAAAAATCGTAGAATTACCTCCTCATGGGGAGTTAGCCGCACCCACAAATGATATAAATACTACTGTTGCTTTGGCTTTACATGCTGTATTTTCTCAGTATGTAGCAAAACACTGTGACTTGTTATTTCTTATGCAGAAAACTTTCGCACCTTGATGGAGTTCGAATTGGCTAAAGCTATAGAATTTTGTGGTGTAGAGAGAGAGAGAGAGAGAGAGAGAGAGAGATCATCGAAAATCCATGTCCCTCGCCTATAAACCAGTGAGGTTGATTCAGATGTCGAAATTATGTTTTACCTATGTTAAAACTATGTTATTACCTATCAACTTTTATAGTGAAGTAATCCCTTTTGTTTTGCCCAAGGTTGTAGGATTGCAGTGGTCGTGTTCATCTCATACATATATGTGGCTTGCTATTTTTAGCAACTACTACTATAAGCTGGAATTAGGCTTCAGCGAGTCCTCAAATATTTTTCTCCCCATGCATGTTTGAGTTTGATTCTCGAGGACTTCATGGAAGACACAGAATGCTTCCAAAAGTAAATCACTTAAAAGAACTTGTTTCCTTGCGTTAATTAACAACATAAGCCAAAATTTTGAGAACAGGAAGAGACAGCCCAGCTTTTCTCGTAAAAACATCCTCGTAAAAGGCTGCCAAAGCAGCCTGGATCCTGCCATGGTGAAATGCAACCGAAAGGAGACCGCCAAGTACAGCAGGTCAAACGTTTCTCTTTTAGACCAAAAAAAAGGAAAAGGCACGAAATTCCTTTTCCTTGTATATATTTGTGGGTTAATTATACTCATGTCCTTGAGATTTAGATGAAATTACACAAGCGTGTCCATAAGTTTGAAAAATAGACACTTATATCATTTGACCTAACGAAAATACTGAAATATATAACGGTCTAGACACAATGATCAGAATGCTCTTGAACTTTATATTTTTAATTAGGGTTTCAAACCCTAATTTGAAAAAATTCTTATTTGAAGATTAGGGTTTGGAATCCTAATGTCCTTGAAACTTGGGGTTTTCAAAGCCTAATTTAAGATTTGAATTTTCAAACTAGGGATTGAGACAACCACACACCCCTCCCCCGCTGCCGTCGCCCCCTCCTTCTCCCACCCTACCGCGTGCCACCTCAATCACTCACGGCAGCCTCGTTTACCCTGTCGTCGTCGCCCCCCCACCTCAACCACTCACGGTAGCTTCGTTCATGTCGTGGTGTCGCTGGACCCCTATTTACAACACCAGCCCCACGCTCACAAACTCACCCCCACCGCAAGCCACTGCCGCAACCCCCAAAGTCATCTCTGCATGCCAAACAACCCACCACCATGTCCAATTCACCCACGGCCACCAAACGACCTACACCGCCTCAAATCGACCATCCACAACCCACAATCATATCAATCAGTCGTCCACGACCACTACACCTCTAGTTAACATGCCAACACGTACATCTATGAGTTGGTGGCTTTGATATTTTCACGTTTGTGCTACTGCAAAGGATGTTTGCGGTGGTGGAGGTGGCCGGATGGCGTGGAATGACATGAAGAGGGGTGTTTGCCGGTGCCGAGATAAGGCCGGTGGGGCTGAGCCAGTTTGCCGACTTTGAGGCTGAATAGTTTTCGTGAAAAGTGTGGTGAATAAGTGAAGGAGGATTAGGGTTAAAACCCTAGTTTGGAATGAGGTTTTTTAAAATTTTATATGGTATCTACCTTGGACATACAAAATGAGGACAATATTGCCATTTAAAAAAATACGTACTGATGACACAAGCAAATACATATATTGTTTTAACGGATTAGTGACAGAAAGAAACAGTTGTTACCTTTTAAAATATCGTGTCCTTGACTATAATTTCACCCAAACCTCGGGGACATGAGTGTAATTAATCCTATATTTGGTTTGTAATTTTTAAAATAGATTTCCTCACATGGAAAATCAAATGATGCCTTTCAAACTAAACGGAAGCCAAGTTGATAATCTACTAGTAAAAGTCTCTCTCTTTCCATGCATGGTGATAAGCTCGAGTCTCATGAAAAATTTGTTCACAACCTACTTTGGTTGCACCCAAGGGCCAAGCCAGGGGTCCTGTTTTGCACGACACGTCACATATTCAACGGTCAATTTTTCAACGCTCATAAGCTGGTCAAAGCGACACACACTTAAGTCACGTGAATTGCTCGTGAAACAACCTTGGCGCGCTGACCAAACAACCTTGGTGCGCCTTCCCCCTTGGGGGTTAATCACCTTCCCCCTCAAGAGTTCGGCCACCTACCCCTCAAGAGGGGTCAGCCACCTACCTTGACGAGGGGGGTCGGCCACCTACTCGACGACCGTCGCTCGTGGCCGCGCGTCGTCTCGGCGATGCTGGCCGTCACCTGCGCGCCGGCTTCGCGATGTTCGTCGCCCGCCACCGCGGCCATGCACCGTTGTTGCGAAGACCGTCGCTCGTAGCCACGCTCCGTAGCCACAACGACCGTCCCTCCCGGTCACCTGCAGTCTCTGCAACACTTGTCGCCACCTGCACACCGGCTTTGCAGCGCCCGTCGCCCGCTATCGCGGCCACATATCGTCTCAGCGACGATCATTGCTCACAGCAGCATGCCGTCACCGCGACGATCGTCGCTTGCAGCCGCGCGCCGTCTCCTCAAAAACCGCTGTGGCCCGAGTGCCGGCTTCACCATGCCTATCGCCCATGGTCACCCGCCATCGTCGCGCGCCGGCTTCACGGCTCCGGTTGCCGGTGGTCACGGGCCAAGACAGCGACGCCAGCGCGCCGACTCCAAGGCGCCTGTCCCCGCACCCGCTCGCCATATCAGCGATACCTGTCACTCGTGCCTAAGTGCCATCTCCAACACTCCACAGCGCCCATGCTTCGCGCCGCTGATACAGTCGTGCCCCCTGGCTCTCTGTCACACTACCACGTTCCTTACGTTGGTCCATCATTTCACCACATCATGCGCACTTGCCTTGGTCGTGGAATATGCTTCGACCCATTCTTCGGAGTGTGCAGTATCCCACGGGGATAAGCGACTCATCCAGGACACTATCTCTGCCAGGGAGCTTTTCAACTCCCCTTCCGCCAAGTAGACGGCTCCTCCAAGATGCTACCTTGACGCTCTCCGAGTGCTCCGGCACAAGGACTATCCCGAGGGGATAGGCGACTCCTCCGAGACACTATCTCTGCCAAAGAGCTTTTCAACTCCCCTTCCGCCAGGTAGACGGCTCATCCGGGATGCTACCTCGCCCTGTCAGATAGACGACTCCTCCGGGATGCTTCCTTGATGAGCTCCGAGTGCTCCGGTACTAGGACTCACCTACGGGGATAGGCGAGTCCTTTAGGACACTATCTCCTCCAGAGAGCTCTAAGTGCTCAGGTACGAAGACTCCCCTTTCACCAAGTAGACGGCTCCTCCGGGATGCTACCTCGGCTCTGAAAATAGGCGACTCCTCCAGGACACTATCTCTGCTAGGGTGTCTACTTGACTGGCTTATGTGCTTTGGCACCGGGGGCTTCATCAATACCCTTAGGGAATATGACCCTTGGGTCACTCCGATACGGGAGCAGGTTTCAGGAGGGCATCGTGCCTAGTCTGCCTGACAGTTGGGTGTCGGGTCTTCCCCACCATTGCCAGACCTATGGGACTCTACAAAGGCCTTGGATTGGTGGCTAGATCCGGGGTTCTCTGGCCACACCAACGCTATGGGAGCCAGCCTTTTCAGACAGACAAAGTGACGTTGTGCGGAGCAGGTCGGATGAATATGCGATTCAACAGTCGGTGGAGCACCGGTAGTTGTGGACCCCCTCGGTGATGTGTCACTCCCGGGGAACTCCACATGTTGGTTGATGACATCATCATCTCAATCTCTATAAATAAGGGTCTTGAGAATTCATTTGGGGGAGATTCCCTCATTTGACAATTTTACTTTCTCACTCTAGAATCCAAATCCTCTGGAATTCTAAAGAGAGAAATATAGTTGGACCTTGACTAGACTTAAGCATCAGACTGTGACTGTCGTCGTATATTCATCATGCACCGTAGCCCTCGCAGCACTACCACCCTCAGGCTCTGTCTGGGGACCCCTTAGTCTCTTCCCTTACTCCACCTTTGCTGTGTCCTACATCAGCACACTTGGCATCTGATCACTCAGACTGGATTCCTTGTAACACCTCCACGTCGACTGTGAACCCACTTTCCCTGGCATCACAATCTTGTCACAGTTTACACTTTTGAAACATAACATAACATAAAGAAATTGCACATTCATGTGGAAAGATGAGTGGAACGTAATGTTTTGATTCCTCGTGCCTTTTCTCGTAAGCTAGCAATTGATGAAAAATTTTAGGTGGGAAGTCACCTTCACCTCATCCACAATGATCTATAAGGAAAGTTAACACCAAAAGTATTCGGTCATAGACTTTATTCGCACATAACTCCACCGGTTTAGATTATTCTTGAGATAACTGAATCACTGATTGTAATGACCTAGTTTACGGTCCCACCACAAGGGATGTAGGATATTACGATCTCCCCACCTTAATCATTAGCATCGTCGCTAAGGCTCAATCATACAAATATTCCAGAATATTCCTCTCTTATTGATGTGGGATACACCCGACTCACCTTCCATTACTTCAACCATCCTCTTGATGTAGGATATACTCGGGTATGCCTTCGTTTGCCTCAACCATCGGCAACCCGACTGGATAGCCCAGCCCAGCCCGAGCTTTCGAGGGTCGGCTCTGATACCATCTATAACGACTCAGGCCACGGCCCACCACCAGGCATTACCTCCCTCAAAAGGGCTAACCAACTAAGTACATATGAATTCATGAGTATGGTCTTATAAGGTCAATTGTCAATCATCCAATGTGGGTGTTACAAATATTGTCCTGGTATCTGATCGAAAGTAATCCATTTGCCTTGTTGACTAAACCTGTCGAACATGCTCTAACTAAAAATTGCTAAAAACAAACCTCTTTGAAGCTTTCCTTCACTCACACCATCAAAGCACACACGTTACTCTGAAGTCGGACGATGTCTCAGACCGAGTCCAGACTCGGTCTTTCTAACCTCTCTTGAGATTGTTAGTCCAGAAAACAGGAATTTGGTGTAATAAAGTTGGTGGCAACTTTGCACGCATACATATATGCGCCATAGTTCTTCCGGTCAACTGTCATTTCACCAAAAATATCAAGAACAACAGCTACTGCTATCATATTTTCCTTTTCAATTGACGTCAAAGCAAGAACAACAGCTACTGCTGATCTGATTCTCCACGATCTTATTAGATTAAGAACTAATTATAACATACTTCTTTGCCAGCACGACTATATCAGCCTTCAAACTGGTCAAAGTCTAGAGCAATGCAAGAATGATTGGAGTAAACCTATAGAGAAATGCACACGTCATTTTAAAACTTATTTTGGTTTATACTAAATGGGTGTGGCTTCTATTTCACACTATTTGTAATCTTCCCAGTGAATTTGTTCACCTCAGTTCGAGGTTCATATGAAATTTGGACCTACGAGCATGAATCTTTCGCTAGTTATTTACTTGAAAATTTTATAAGCGAATCAATTACTACTTTTATTAGCATATAGCCGTACACAATTATGAACTTCTTCCTTACATTGACCCAAATTCTTTTAGTTTTACTATTTTTGCTATTTGATAGGAGGAGGGTAAAATGATAATTTTCACAACTTTGACGAAACCCAAACTTTGCTTTAGCAGGTTTTTGGGAGACGCTTTTTCAACTAGAACTAATCTCATTGCTTCGTTTACCCAAATCTCATATGGGTCATGTCCATCACAGCCTAGCCGTCCTCTGGTGACCCAATAGAAGCTTCGAAGACCGTTAATCTTGACAAGATCAAAAGTCAAAGTATGCATACGCCCTCGTGCTTCCTTGGAACGTGTCCATTTCACTCGTACAATACAAGAAAATACTCGTCCACTCTGTCCCCAAAACTGCTTTATATATTCAACCCATAAGCCCACCCCCTAAATCTCACCATCATCACCTTGCCTCCACACTTCTTTTCAAAGCTCCAAAGCAAAAACCCAACTTCACAGCTCCATTTCCCATTTGGGGACTGAAATTGCAGAACCGAAAATGGTCGAAGCAGGCGCATACGCATCCCACGACCGCCACAGTAAGAGGAAGAAGTACATCATCTATGGTATTGCCTTTGTCATCTTCCAAACCCTTGTCATAACCGTGGCTGCACTCACCGTTTTGAAGTTCAGAAACCCCAAATTCCGCGTCCGGTCTTCCGAGTTCGTCGGTACCTTTGAAGTCGGGACAGCAGCGAACCCGTCCTTCAACATCGCCATGAATGCTCAACTTGGTGTCAAGAACAACAATTTCGGTCCGTTCAAGTACCAGAACACCACAGTCGACTTCTACTACAGAGGCACAAAAGTAGGCGAGGCCTATGTTCGCAAGTCAAGTGTCAATATCCGTGACACCAAGAAGGTGTATGTTATCGCGAACTTGTCGTCGACCAACTTGACAAGCACCACCGAACTAGCGAGTGATATCAGCGCCGGGGTTTTGCCGTTGACCAGCCAGTCCAGGATAAGGGGGAAGGTGACAATCATGTTCATGATGAAGAAGAAGAGATCCACCAACATGAATTGCACCATGGAAATTGCTGTCGCCACAAAGCAACTCCAAAATCTGACGTGCAAGTGATCTGTTGTTTATGTTTTCTGTCTGCTTTTAGAATTTCTAAAGACTTGGGAGAGTGGAAGAATTATATGTTGATACTGTAGAATTGGTTTGCCTATTCTTTGATCTTTTGCACAAGATCATTCTGTTGTAGAATTTGCTGAATCGGTTTGCCTATTCTTTGACCTTTTGCTCAAGATCATTTTTTACGCGTTGTAGAATTTGTTTTTCTTAATCGAATTCCCGGAGTTGAAAACCAATTTTCCTTTCGTCCTTTAAATTGATAATTGTTGATTAGTTGCATAAATATTCAATGTTAAACCCAATCGAAACAGAGGAGCAAACTAATGCAATTGATTACAAGACACTAGTCTGCTCTAATGGGATCTAAACTTGTGAAAGACCATATAGCGTTCGCTTATTAGGAGGGTGGATATGTTCTAATGTTTGTGTCGTCCTTACGGCTTTGTAATTGATTACCCCATGCTTCACAGTAGATGACTTTTTGTAATTGATTACCCCATGCTTCAGTAAGTCCTCAAATGGTTTCTCCACATGCATGTTTGACTTTGATTCCTCGAGGACTAAATGCAAGACACAGAATGCTTCGAAAAGTGGATCACTTAAATGACTGAAAAAGAACTTGTTTCTTTTGCGTTAATCAAGCAACGTAAGCCAAGATTTCGAGAACAGCATGAGACAGCCCTGCTTTTCTCTTAAAAAAATCCTTGCAGAAAGCTGCCAAAACAGCCTGGATCCTGCCATGGTGAAATGCAACCCAAAGGAGACGACTAGAGGAGGTCAAACGTTTGGTTTTAGGCCAAAAATAGGAAAAGGCAGGAGATTCCCTTTCCCTTGCATATATTTGTTCTGTATTTTTTCAAATGAATTTCCTCTAAAGGAAAATGATATGATATCTTTCAAGCACAATTAAGGCCAAGGTGATAGTCTAGTATTAAGAGTCCCTCCCGTTCCATGCAAGGACACAAGTTCCCTCCCGTTTCATGAAAAAAATTTCTATCGCCGTGAACAAATTCAAACACAATTATTAAGAGTAACAATTGTATCATAGTTTACACGATCAAAACATAACATAAAGAAATTGCACGTTCATATGAAAAGAGGAGTCGAACCTAATGATTTGATTCCTCGTGGTTTTCTCCTAAGCAAGCAATTGATAAAAACTCTTAGGCGGGTCCTCCTTAGATTATTTCTTGAGATAACTGAATCACTACTATTGTCCCTGGTATCTGATCAGAAAGTACTCGATTTGCCTTTGTTGATTATAAAGAAAATGATAATGATGTTTGAAATTTGTCTCAAATTACATCTAAAATCTTCACTATCTCTTGTATTTATACACACAGATTCTAGAGTTTTAAAGCGACAAGGCAGCTACATAATTTGAAATACAAACTGCAGATCTGATCTTATCCTAATTTTCTTGGAGAGATAGTTAGTTGCCAATTCTTCTGAATCAATCTGATTTGGATCAGTTTGATTTGAATTTAAATCTTCATTACTCCCCCTCAAACTTGGCTGCACGTACGAACAAAGGCCAAGTTTGGTGCGTAAATGTTGAAAAGGATCCCGAGACAAAGGCTTGGTGAAAATATCAGCAAACTGCTGATTGGAAGAGACGAATCGAGTGACAAGGGATCCAAGGGCTACCTTCTCACGTACAAAGTGATAGTCCACCTCAATGTGTTTAGTTCGTGCGTGAAAAACTGGATTAATAGACATGTAAGGAGCAGCAAGGTTATCACAAAATAAAGTTGTTGGATGATGTTGACCAATGCCAATGTCACGAAGAAGGAAGGAGAGTCATGTTAGTTCAGCGGTTGTAGAAGCCATGGCACGGTACTCAGCTTCAGCACTTGAGCGAGCAACAGTTGATTGTTTCTTTGCACTCCAAGAGATACAGTTTGAACCAAGAAACGTGCAAAAGCCAGTGGTTGATCGCCTTAAAGAGGGACAACCGGCTCAGTCTGCATCACAAAAGGCGTAGAGATCAAGACTACTAGCAGATCGAATTTGAAGACCAAGTTGAGTAGTGCCTTTGACATATCGCAATATACGTTTCATTAACTGAAAAGCTGCTTGAGTGGGATGATGCATGTGGTGACAAACGACGTTTATTGCATACGAAAGATCAGGCCGAGTCATAGTAAGATATTGAAGGCCGCCAACAATGCTCCGAAACAAAGTTGGGTCATGGAAGAGAGAATCTTTATTTTTTAAGGAGAACGACTTGGGAGCCGTGGGATTAGCTATTGGTTTGCTGTCAACCATCATAGCACACTGCAAAAGATCACCAGCATACTTGGATTGATGAAGAAAGAGGCCATCAGGGGTGCGATTAACTTGAATACCTAAAAAGAAATGAAGGGGACCCAAGTCCTTCATAGAGAACATACGTCCAAGATCTGCTGTAAATTCATCCAAAAGAGCATTGTTATTTCCAGTCAATATCATATCGTCAACATATAATAAGAGAATCATGATTTGGTTACCGTGACAATCAACAAAGAGGGATGAGTCTGCAACACTACAAAAGAAGCCATATGAGATAAAATAAAAAAAACAACCTAAATTGGTCGAACTATGCCCGTGGAGCCTGTTTGAGACCGTAAAGAGCCTTTTGAAGACGGCAAACATAGTCAGGTCGATGCTTGTCAATAAAACCCGGTGGCTGTTCCATGAACACTTCTTCATATAGAAGACCATGTAAAAATGTATTTCTGACGTCAAGTTGACGAATAGACCAGAGACGCACTATTGCATAAGTAAGAACAAATCTAATAGTCCCAGGCTTAATGACAGGACTAAAAGTTTTAGAAAAATATATGCCTTCTTGTTGATTGTAGCCCTTTGCCACAAGACGGGCTTTTAATCTATCAAGAGATCCATTAGCTTGAAGCTTTGTCTTGAATATCCAACGACAACTCACAACGTTAAAGGAAGAACAACGAGGCACCAAATCCAATGTGTCATTAGCTATAAGAGCCTGCATTTCTTCAACCATAGCTTGTTTCCACCCTGGATGTTTAAAGGCAGATTTCATTGTCTTGGGTTCTTGGGGAATGGCTGAAAGAATGAAAGCATACTTGGGATTGGCTTTGACAATACCAGCTTTACTTCTCGTTATCATGGGGTGAGAAAGAGCACATGAAGATTGTGATAAAGGACTAGCATCAAGGTGGGAATTAGTAGTAGTAGTAGTAGTAGTAGTAGTACTGGGTATTATAATGGGTGAGGTTGAATTAGGGACCACAAGTGGTTCTCCAGATTGTGGCCCTTAACCAAGAGGAGTAATCTCAGGTTCAGTAGGTGGAAATAAAGTGGGCAGCTGGTCTCTTGTTTGGTCAAGAGCTGGTGGATCTCCTGTAAAAAGCCGAGCTCGCTCCAATGCTGAAAAATGGTCTTCTTGCGTTGGAATATCAACTGGTTGTGTAATTTGTGGAGAAATCCACATTGTAAATGTGGAGAGCTCACCCTCAACCTGTTCTGGTACAACCTATTCTTGTAAGCAAGTTGGAGAGGTCAATGAAAATGGAAAAATTGTTTCATCAAAGACTACATGTCTTGATATATATACTCTATTTGTTGGACGATGGAAGCATCAATAACTCTTGTGCTTATCACTGTAACCCAAGAGAAGACGAATGGTAACGATCTAGGAGCCACTTTATGATGAGCATACGGTTGCAAATATGGATAGCATAGAGATCCAAAGATACGCAGCATAGAATAATCTGGTTTTCTAGAAAATAACAGTTCATAAGGACTCATCATTTTCATCGCAGGAGATGGCAAACGGTTAATCAAGAAAACAATCGTAGAGAAAGCTTCTACCCAGAAATGCCGAGGGACGGAGCCTTGAAAAAGAATAGCAAGAAGAAGTTCAACTATGTGGCGATGCTTGCGTTCGGCGATGCCATTTTGTTGCTGTGTCATTGTACATGAAATCTTATTAATAATCCCACAACTTGCAAGATGATTAAGAAAGTCCCGCTTTGAGAATTCTCCTCCCCCATCTGCTTGAATGTTTTTTATTTTTTGATCAAACTGTGTCTCAACTAATATTTGAAAAAGAAGAAACTTATCAAAGAATTCAGATTTTCTTTTCAACGGATAAAACCAACTGAATCTTGAATAGTCATCAATAAACACCACATAATACTTGAAACCTTGAATAGACAAGGTAGGGGTTGGTCCCCAAAGATCACAATGTACTTTTTTGAAAGATACATTTGATTTATGATTAGAAATGTTAAACAGAAGACGACAACTTTTACTCGTCTGACAACTCATGCACAAACCATGAGACTTTTTGTTAATAGAAATAAGCCTATTACTTGAGAGGAATTGCAGAACTCGTGCTTGTGGATGCCCCAGCCTTTTGTGCCAAGTAACTTTGTCCACTGTCCGAAAATGAGTTGAAAAATTGGCTTGTAATTGCTGATCTTCCGGGGCATATAGACCTTATTTTCTACTCCCCTTTGCAAGAACTTTGTTGGTCCGTAGTTCCTTTATCACAAATCTGTTACCATCAAACTCAAATGAACATGGATAATCATTAGTGAGTTGTGAAACATATAAGAGACTCTTCTGAATATAAGGAACAACTAGCACATCTTTTAATGGGATTACAGAATGTCCACTTTTAATCTTTCCATCACCAATACGAGAGATGTGTAGTTTATTTCCATTTCCTACCATTACTGAATCTGAAGCTTGATAAGGAACCAAATTAGAGAGGTTACCTGGATCTTCCGTTATGTGAGCAGTTGTGCCAGTATCCGAAAACCATTCAGAATCTTAAGACTTTGTAACATGCATTACTGCTAGGGCCTTAGGAATATCAGTGGCTTGGAATGAGCGATTGAACCTATGCCAACACTTGAGAGCCTCGTGCCCTTTCTTGTTGCAAATTTGACAAATTTGGCGGATGGTCTTCGGGATTTGCAGCATTGCTCTTGGGCTGAGACGAAGGCGGAAAAGAAGATCGAAATTGACTTTGTTCGATTTGAAGAAAACCTTTTCCCTTTGACGTGAAATAGAAATTTCCACCTTTCTTGTTGGAATTTTTGTTACCATTTGATGTTCTCTGACTATAGTAGACCATGGAGTGATTAAATGAATCACTCTGATGTCCTTTATTCCTAAGCTCATGGCTTTGGAGTAAAGGAATCAAATCAGCATATGATGGTACAAGAGGTTTTAACATTGTGGTGGCAAAGGACTCATAATTTGGACCAAGTCCACTCAACAACCAAAAAACTTTATTTTGATCAGTAACAGGCTTTCCAATAGCATTCAGTTGATCACAACTCTTCTTTAAATCACGTAGATGGTCAGACAAAGAAGCATTACCTTTCTTTACCTGAAGTTGAGTCAAAAGTTTGAACTCTTTAGCTTGAGAATTTTAAGAACAAGCATCCCCAAGGGCTTCCCACGCATCGGCGGAAGTCTTAAGGCCAACGACAACACCTAGAGCCTCTTCAGAAAGAGTCCCGGTGATCCATGCTTTTACTAAGCGATCTGTGCGAACCCATGACGTTAAGTCTGGATTCCGAACTCACTGATTTCCATCAGATGAGTTCACTTCAGAATCAAGTGCAACAATGTTGCCATTGATGAAGCCTAAAAGATCTTGGCTTTCAATTAAGGACAGCATCTGCGTCTCCCACAACAGGTAATTGCTTGTACTCAATTTGAGGGAAACAAAATTTGCCACGTTCAAGTTGCAAGGATAAGCATACTTGACTGATGAGGTAGACATTTTGGCTGAATATGCTACTGTGAGAAGGTCAGAGTCCTCTTGGAGGCTCTGATACCATAAAGAAAATGATAATGATGTTTGAAATTTGTCTCAAATTACATCTAAAATCTTCACTATCTCTTGTATATATACACACAGATTCTAGAGTTCTAAAGCTACAAGGCAGCTACATAATTTGAAATACAAACTGCAGATCTGATCTTATCCTATTTTCTTGGAGAGATGGTTAGTTGCCAATTCTTCAGAATCAATCTGATTTGGATCTGTTTGATTTGAATTTAAATCTTCATTAGATTAGTCCTGCTAACACGCTCTGATTAGAAATTGTTAACAACAAACATCTTTGAAGCTTTCCTACACTCACACCATCAAAGCTCACACGTTACTCTGCAGTTGGACTGTTTCTCATGCCGAGTCCAGACTTGGTCTTTCTGACCCCTCTTCAGATTTGGTAGTCCAGAAAACTGGAATTTGGTATAATAAAATTGGTGGCAACTTGCTCGCATTAACTTATCACACCATACATATATGCACCATACTCCATCCATTTCAACCATCATTTCACCAAAATCTCCAAGAAAAACAGCTGCTCCTAGCATATTTTCCTTCAATATTGACATCAAAGCAAGAGGACATGGCAGATCAGAGGGATCAAAGCGCGCTTCCACTGTCAACAGAGCCTGCATGTAGTATAGCCAACACCGACGAAGAGTCAGCCACCCTGCATTCTTCCCAATCCCAAGAGCCCCGCCGCAAGAAACGCATCAAAGTATACATTTATATTGTTGCTCTCATTTTTTTCCAGACCTTAGTTTTGGTGGCTTTCAGCTTAACCATTTTGCGTGCCAGAACACCAAAATACCGGCTAAACTCCATAAGCATTGAAGATCTCAACTTGACAAATTCAAGTGGTTCGCCCTCATTCAACATGAAATTCAATGCGGAAGTCGCCATTAAGAACAGAAACTTCGGCCCGTATAGGTTTCGCGATTGCTATATGACCTTTTCGTACAGGGGGAAACGGGTAGGAGAGGCTATTATAACTGAGGCAAGTGCCAAGGTTCTGTCCACTAAGAAAATAGTGGTGAGGCTGAACGTCACTTCAAATGCTGTATCGTCTGATCAAAGCTTGGGGAGGGATATAGCTTCCGGTAGGCTGGTGCTGACCAGTAGGTCTGAGATGAGAGGGCAAGTGGACCTGATGAAACTGAAAGTGCTCAAAAAGGATAGAACTGCAAGAATGAACTGCAGTATGACGGTTAATTTGGTCGACAAACTTGTCCAGGAAATAAATTGCGACTAATATTCAGTACCCATGGTGCCCCCTCGTACTATCGCCCTGAAATCTTCCTTGTAGCGTAAAATTTATTGATTTCTTATATCTGATTTCTTGTGGAACAGGAGATAGTATTATTTGCTCTGTGTATGTTTCTAAGAGTAAAACCAAATTAATGTGGTAGTCTACTAATTTAGCAGAACAGTTCTACCTCTGTATGATTATCTGAACTTCAAGAATAACAATCTCAGAATTAAGTTCAAGCCATTTGGTTACAATAAATTATAGAATCACATACATGGAGAAACAAAAGGCTCGAGTTTGAATTTTTAAGTCCAGTATTCCATCAGTCAATTTGTTGATCTGATATTACACGATCTTTTTAGATTAAGAACTAAATATAACGTAATTCTTTGCCAACGCGATTATATCAGCCTTCAAACTGGTCAAAGTCTAGAGCAATGCAAGAATGATTGGAGTAAGCTTATTGACAAATGCATATGTCATTTTAGAACTTAAATAGGCTTACTAAATGGGTGTGGGCGGCTATTTCAAACTACTTTACCCTTTCAAAATCATTTACCAGATTCTTTGGGTTGAATCTCAACGCTCTCGTTGTAAATTTAGGGTGCGGATTTAGCTAGAAGGGGTATTGTTTAGTCTCACTTACCCAAATATCAAAAACTTCACTGCATTTTTTGGAGTAAACACTAGAGAAGATTATGAAAATAACATACTTCAGTTCAAAACATGGCCTCACCGTACATATCTGCGTACTCTTACCGCGAAAGCAATGCTCTGGAAAACGGAATTCTAGGAGGAGTGAATCACAAGATGGAACTGTAAAAGATTTCCATAAATAAACAAAAGGGAGAATTGGCGTATCAAACACTGGTGGTTTCAATTGACAAGGAAAGAACAGCAATAACATGATGACCAATGAATAAATACTAGATATAACTCTTGCTAGATGACCTTCTAGATGAATGTTGAATCTCTCAACCACCTATCTCCATGGTGCAACATGATTGGCTATTCAGGTTCTTCATGGGATATAACTTGTGGCAAGAAGTCTCCTAATAGAAGCTTCTGTTGGTTATTCAGATACTACCATACTCTGATTCGTTGTACCATGTGAAGGGGTATCTCATTCACCTTTAAATCAGCTGAACCTCGAGTCAAATATTCAAAGTTGCCGGCAGTCACGCTTGTGGGAGAAAAAAATGAATTTATCCAAACGTGGCCTGGCATGTGTCCAAGGAAGGTGATCCCAAAATATGATCTATGAAAATTGACAAGGAGAGCTCATCTTAGCTAAGCACTTGATCCCGCTGTATATAAATATCTATCTCACTCCAGTATGTTTCAATAAAAACGCTCGTTTCCTTCAGAGTTCAGACCCTATTGAGTGGATTAGCAGAAGCACCTCTTTCTTCAACAAAAGCAGACTTTGAGAGATTTATAAAGATGGAGATGGAGAAGGAGAAGGAGCAACAACAAGCCAACCCCTTGGCTCCAGCGAATGGTCATGCCAGAAGCGATCGGGAGTCGGCCGACGAAATCTCGAGAGAGGCTCGCCGCAAGAAAAGAAACAAGTATATCATTTATGGGATTGCCTTTGTCATCTTCCAAACGATTGTCATAACCATCGCCGCACTGACCATTTTGAAGTTCAGAAATCCCAAGTTTCGGGTGCGGTCTGCCTCTTTCGATAGTACTTTCAATGTTGGGACAGAAGCGAGTCCAACGTTTAACATCGATATGAACGCCGTACTTGGGGTCAAGAACAACAATTTCGGTCCTTTCAAGTACCGGAACACCACCGTGGACTTCTACTACAGAGACACAAAGGTAGGCGAGGCCATGGTTCGCAAGTCCAGCGTCAATATCCGAGACACAAAGAAGGTGAATGTCGCGGTGAACCTGTCCTCGACCAATTTATCAAGCACAACATTGCTAGCATCTGATATCACTTCTGGTACTTTGCGGCTGACCAGCCAATCCAGAATAAGGGGAAAGGTGACAATTCTGTTCATGATGACAAAGAAGAGATCCACCAACATGAACTGCACCATGGATATTGTCCTCGCGACAAAGCAGCTCCAAAATTTACGGTGCAAGTGATCAAAACGTTTGAAGTTATCCGTTTCAATTAGAACTCGGAAACAATACCATGTAATTGTTTGCGAGGAGGACAAGAATATGTTCGTATACCATAAGCTTCGGTAGGCCTATATTATTTTACCTTTGTGCTAGATTTACACGTATTATATTATTGTACTGGGAGAATGATTACCAAGAGTTAAGCTTACTTCCCTCTGTTGATGCTTCAAATTACACTACTCTTACACCAACCCAAATACGGGACAGGAGTAAAAAGATAGATTGTTCAGGTCATCTAGGAGGAAAATGGTCCGTCCGAATAGTCAAAAGTTGATTTTGAAGCAACCTGAAAGGAACCATTCTAACAAACCACTGAATATCTAGTCTAAAATGTTTGATGATTATATAGCTCTGTTTGCATCTAGACTTTAGACCCTAAATTTCAGCATTTTCCACCCACTTGTGAACGCATCAGCTGGAAAGATATTCTTTTTTTTTTATTTCTCTTGTATCTGGTCGTTTTGGTCCAAATGGTGCCAAAAACAGTGTCCTCTGTTCCTGGGAATCACATGCCAGGACAGCAGCAGCAGGTCAAAATCACATTGTGAAACTTTATTCAAAATATTTAGGATATCTTTTGATTACTCTATTCTCAGCAGCAGCAAGGTTTATGTATTCATTTTGTTTTGTTTTATTTTATTTTTTGGGGCGGTTGTTGTGGGTGGGGGGGGGGGGGGTGTGTGTTGGCCTGTTAAATTAAGGGGCAGAACCACGGGGGGGGGGGGGGCTAATGCACCCCCTGGAATCCTGAGAAAAAAAAATTTTATTCACTTTTGCATATCCTTTCCACACCCCAAAAAAGTCTGGCTATCATCTCTCTGGAATCTTCTCCCCCCCCTCTCTCTCTCTCTCTCTCTCTGATTCACCCACCACCAGACGGCTGTGGTGCCGGTGACGGCCCCTGGCCGAGCAGATCAGACTGGGATGATCTGCAATAAACACACCTCACCGAAACAACGACGGCCGGACGGATGGTGACCGGCCGATTCGTTCAGATCTGGAAAATTTCTCTATCTGTGCGCTTGTGCAGCCTGTGCTCAAGACTCGGCGAGGCGGCGACTGGGAGGACCCTGCCGGCGTTTCACGTTTGCAAGCCTCTACTCTGCCGACAACGGCACTCAACAGTGGATAGTCTTAATTTCTTGAATTTGGAGATAAGCATTTTCTTGGCAATCTGTATCTATTTTAATTTCACAGTCTAATTCTATTTTAATTTCAAGCAGCTTGGTTTTCTTGAATTTGAGCCTCTTTCTTCCGAGAATTATGTGAATCATTCCAGTAATTTTATTTTTTAAGAGGTAGAAATGGTATGAATGTATTATGTATGCTGCATCTGAACAAGCACAATAAGCTTTCGTAGATGAAATGGTTGTTTAGAGTCCAAAGAATTGATTAATGAGAGGAACATGCAGCTCGATTGTTCTTCAAAACATGGGAGGGCAAAGGTTGATTATACATTTTCATTAGATCGTTACATCATTTGTCTACCCCTTTTCATTCTCAGTTTGTAGAAGTTGTAGACTAAAGTTATGATTGTTGCCTCTACACCATTCACTAATGAGCGTTGCGATCATGCTGCTTACACTTAAATTAAAGAATTTGGCTCAGATATAGACCACGAGTGAACCATATTAGGCTTTTCAGGTGTTTCCTTGTGTATCTACAAAAATTACTGAGAAGCATATACAATTATCAAAAGAATTTAAATTCTCTTGGCAATCACATTTTGATTCAGGTCAAGTACTTCTCCAACTTTTCCACATCGTCGACACTTCCAATAGAAAGAGGAACCTGTTAGTGTACCTGTCACAAAAAGGAACAAAATTTAGTAAACAATTTAGTAACCAGAAAGAACGAAGAGTAGACAGAAAAATTCCAACAAAGTAGAAACGGTGAACAAGGATTCAACCTTGAAAAGAAATAACATAATCTGAGTTACTGGCAATTGGAAACATTGATTCATGTACCTCTAGGTCTGATAATTAAGTAATTTTTGAAATATAAAATGGAACGAAATCATATATCCTAATATAGTTACAGGAACAGATAGTTGATAACAACTTTAATCACTAACCAAAATAGTTGACTGATCCATGTACATGCAAAAAGAGTTAGTGGCAGTTGGAAACGATGATCCAGTCTTCCATATCATGCTTAATTGGCTAATTGCTTTTCTAAATAATTTCTAATTGTGTTGGAATGTAACGTTGATTATTTTATTTAGATCTAATTATGAAGTAATTGTATGCTTTCTAAGTGCACTCAGTTTATAAAAAAATTTAATGAATTCGATATATTTTTTGTACCCCTTGAAGAAAATTCCTGGTTCCGCCACTGCAACCACGAGACCCCAATATCAGTTACAGTATTAAGCAAGAAATGAGCTTGTGGGGACCTGTACCTGTACGGACCCTGCAGGTTGTTCATGATCTTCCCGTGATCCCGCCGGCAGCAAAGAAATCCGGACGACCACCGAAGAACCAGGAAGACATTCTTCAGCCGGCGAGGAAATCTAGACCACAGCAACAAAAGCTCTTAGTTCCTAACTATTTAGGAATTTTTTTAGTCCTAAAAAACCTGATTGGACTCTTTTGCCCCTGAACCGTTTAAGAGAAAAGTTATGAATTTAGACGGAAAAGACAGTTAGATACTTACTAATGGCAAAATTAAAACCCCAGACCCTGGCGTGTAAAAATTGAAAGACAAGTCCTCAAGTGAGATTTCGGAGTACTTTCAGGATACTAACATGTATTTTTTTTTTTTTAACACGTTATTTACCACCACTCAAGATTGAATTTGTTAACGGGTTACAAGCAAACTCGTTTTCAAGATACGATAAAGTCTGTGAAGACTTCAATTAGCAATATCGCAAAACTTCAAGTATTCTTGGTGAAACATGTTCCAAATGGACTTGAGAGAGAAAATTCTCTGAAAGGGTTAGTGATATGAACCTATTAAGTTGTTGCATGAAACTACATGAGGGATTAGAAATTGCTCTCAACACACTCTGGTTTGTTATTTTCGTTGCGCTTTACTCCAAACGTGACATAATTACATCCTTAATGCCTAAATTGCCCCTATAGCACACCTATTATCTTTTTACATTTTATTCTCCTCTACTTCTGTTTTGTCTATCTCTATCGTGTTCTTCTTTCCTTGCTTTGTCCCTAAACCCACTTCCTTAACTCCTTAAGAGACCTCGAAATGATGTGCCAATCCTAAAATTATATGTATGTTCATATATTGAAAACCCAAAGGTACCATCGAAATGAAATAATCAAACTCACTGACTATAACATGGTCCTTAAGTTCTAACGGTAACAGATAGGTGAAATCCATTGAGATGGAGAGATTTTCAAGTAATACACGTCGTCAATATCACTATCACTATCACATTGAAGTTTTCTTCGTTGCTAACACTTCTACCTTAAGATATGCAATTTACTAATCGTACTATTTTGTGCGGTCCAACGTATTTCAACTCATAGTCTTGTTAAGGAATTGGAAAACAGCTCCTCTGCAATAGATAACCTACCAACAAAGTTGACAGAGTTGGATGATGCAGCACTACTGATCTTCTGGAGAACAAAACCTTTTTGATTTTACGTTTTCCCTTTATGCCTTAAATCTTAAGATTGATATTCATATATTTAACCGTTTCTTTGGACCGAGATCTTAACCTCAACTTTGAACTCTTGAATGCTAGATCTGCAGACCATCTCATTGTTTCTTCAACAAGATCTGAAAGAATCAACATTTGTAACCTCTAACCAGCATGTTTGCTAGATAATTTTTGGAGATGCTTGAGCTCAACTAGTTCATTTACGAGTTGAACTAACTAAAACACCATTTTATCTAACAAGATGCAAGGATCAATATAGATGGGGTTGACCAAGTCAGGTCAGTATAATGTCAAATCTGGATATGTCTTAGCAGCCAAAGAAGAGGCATCAGCAAAAGAAGGGAGACAGCACCAATATGAAAGGGACACGAGGACAGAACCAACAAGGGCAGGAAGCTGAGCAAGGCCAAGCAGGAAGGCAAGTCCAGATGATTTTTGTCACAATAACAAGAGAGTAAGAGGTCATTTGGGATTGATTCTTAAAAATAGATTTTGATTAAATCAGAATCAGTTTTTAAAAATTATATTTAATCCATTTTAAGCATACTAGATTAAAAGTTGTTGAAGGCGTTTGGATAAAAAGGGATTAAAGTAGGTTTAGTGTAGCAAAATTACCATATAGTGTATTCAAACTAAAATTAAGCATTTAATGCTGTTTATATGTAAGGATATTTTGGTAAATTTCTTGGTCAAACCTGATTCTCCAAAACTGATTAAATCTTAATCCAAGAAAATGAGGATTATAGATTTAATCAGTTTTGAGCACATTTGAGTAGATTTAATTAGTTTATATTTTTTTGTCAAACACTTCAAAACTGATTTAATCTGAATTTAATCAGATTTGACCAATCTAGAATCAATCACAAATACCCTTTAACCACCAAGCATTAATTATTATCAGCTCGGACAGTGGACAGCAAGACTCCGTAGCATCATGCCTTACAAATAACATCTCCATTGGAGGTGTTAACCCAAGGGTAATTTCTCTTAAACTCCCAGAAAAGATCAAGTTATATCTCTTAAAGATAATGCACGTGGTCTAGCAACAGGAGCCTCACTAGCCAAAATGAGCTGCAATGTAAATTTAGTATGCTTGCTGTGTTCACAAGGAGAAGAGACTATTGAGCACCTCTTCCTCAAATGCAATTTTGCATTGCATTTTTGGCATGCGTGTGAACTCACTATAAGACCTACTTCTTATCCTTTACTCCATGGTTAGCATACTGGTTAAAGCAAAAGGAGCTGGAATTGGACACAGAAGGCCAATATTCTCGCACATATAGCAATGATATGATGGACAATTTTGAAGCTAGAAATGATGCTGTTTTCAGAGAGGAGATTCCTACCGCAGCAAGCTTGCGAAGTTCTACATGATGGTCCTAACGGATTGGAGGAAGTCTCAGATCGTTTAAAGCAAACTTTCAATTCAACATAGTAGTCTAGGACTTAAAGCATCCATATGGTTTTTCTCCCTTTGCAGTCCAACTAGGTACGCGGCAGCAGCCAAGTCCAGACATCAGAGTGGCGAATAGCCAGAAGACAAATTAGCAAGGCAAGAATTCGAATTGTGATTCAAGAAGGAGGCTAGCAAATTGACATAAGTTGTCAAAGGCAGGCATCTAGTGTAGAAGATGCGGAAGCTTTGGCAGTCACAGAAGAATTGATCTGGGCACAAGCACAAGGGTATTCACAAGTGGAAAACCAAAACGAATTGCAAGAATATTGTGCGAAACCTGCACTTGGTGGAGTTCTGGCTAGGAAATTTGCTCTCTATCTTAGCAGATATCAAGAAACTTGGTTATGGTATTTTGCACAATAATGTTAAACAGGTACATCGTGAAGCAAACCATGAAGCTCATGAGCAACGAGAGCAGTAATCAATATCTTTTGAGAAATGAAGTACAACTGTCTTTTCAGGAAAAAAAAAAAAGGAAGGTATGATAGGCAAAATTTAGATGAGAAAGTATTAGGCTTAATCTTCCCGGTGTGTAGTTTAAACAAAGCATCTGCTTATAAGTACGAGAGCTTCTACTTGCACGACCGATTATACTTTCGTACACTCTCATTTGTTGTTAAATATTCTACTAATAATAAGATCTTAACTTCTTAATAAGAAGTGAAGAAGAATACAAGGGTGTAAATAATGTAAGTAATATGACCGTTTGCAAATAATTTCTCTTCCAAAATGTCTCGAGTGTTGCAAGACAGTCAAAATGTAACAGACAAATATTTCAATTTGAACTCACCGAAGTAAATAACCAACTTGTTTTTTTCAAATGATTCACGATTTTATCTCCTTGTAAGGCTTAACAGAAATTGGATCACCTGTTAGTGCATTAACGCAACATACATAGATAGACTCTTTCCTTTCAACTTGCATTGTTTTCTGAAGGACCAAAGAAAAGAGTTACATCTTCAAGAATAAGAATTTTTTAAAAATATTAGTATGTGAATTGCATATTCCGTATTATCTTGCTTCTATAATATTTTATCACTCTTCTACTGTTTCTTGTAAGATAGTCTTTTCATGCCTACATAAAAGTTTCATTATACTCAGTTTTGTATAACTCTAATAAATTATTTTTTCTTTTACATTTTCAATGAGAAGAAACTAACTCATTGTTTTTAACAATTGTTTGAATTTCCTTTCATTTCAAAACTACCATCTTACCTAGTGATGCATAAGGTATTTTTGCATTTTTTGGTGTCAGATCATATTATTCATAAGAACAAAGAAAGATAAAGCTTGACTATGGTCACGCTTCTATACTACTTATTAAGCTAAAACTTGGCTTGGTTTAACAATTTTTTAGTGTTACATAACTACCAACTTATAATGATAGTAAGTAACATTTCAAGAAAATTCTAAAAAAGTAACACAAAATAAAAATCTTAATTCATAAGTAACTATCTATAAAATTATGTTTAGTTTTTACAAATTAAAATTCATCAAAAAATAGAGTTAAAGTAAAATTTAAAGGCCAAGTTTGATATGATAATAATATTTTGCTAACTTATGTTTGGATACGTATGGCTAACTTTTTTTTCTTCTATAATTTAAAATTTATTTTATTGAATATAACAATAAACACGTATACGTGATTTTTTTTCTAAACAAAATTTATATTATTAATTTAATTTTCACACACGTAACGCGTGTGTCATGTTAATTCGTATGTATATTGAAAGAAGTGTAGCTACAACTTGGTTGGAGGAGTAAGAGGCTACGACCTCTTCATATAGCAACAACGAGTACCCTTTTGGAAAGCACTTTCGATGTAAAATGATTGCTCGGAAGAGTATACAATTTAGCGACAAAAGACATGTTCAATTGACAATATCAAAACGCGATAGAAGCATCTAACATCTGACCTGACGGAGTGAAAGTGCAGAAGTCAAGAAAGGCAGAACAGGGGTAGGCCAGACGCGTATGAGACGTCTAGAAAGCCCACCCTCAGGCTCTTATATATAAACTTTGCTCGTCAACTTATCCTCTCCATCAGCACCACCATAATTCCTTCGTTCAATCCAGCAACTCATTAACCAGATCACCTCTTCTTCTCTCTTTCACAGCCAAACAGAAAACCTCAGAAACATAAACATTGTTGCGAGCTAATACTGTGAAATGGCAGAAAAGCAACAGGACTACCCCTTGGCACCAGCCAACGGATATTCGCGAAGCGACGAAGAGGCAGCTTCGTTATCATCCGAAGAGCTCCGCCGCAAGAAGATCAAGAAGTATGTCATATATGGTGTTGCGTTTGTGATATTTCAGGTCATTGTCTTGAGCATCATGGGACTCACCATTATGAAGTTCAGAAACCCCAAGTTCCGCGTGCGGTCTGCCACCTTCGATGGTGCTTTTGATGTCGGAACTGCTGCAAATCCATCGTTCAACATCACTATGAACACCAAATTCGGTGTCAGGAACAACAATTTTGGTCCCTTCAAGTACCAGAACGCCACGGTCGACTTCTACTACAGAGGCACGAAGGTAGGCGAAGCCTTTGTTCGCAAGTCCAGCGTTAATATCCGCGACACAAAGAAGGTGGATGTCATGGTGAATTTGTCATCCTCAAACTTAACAAGCACTCCAGAATTAGGAAATGATATCAGTTCAGGGATATTGCCTTTGACCAGCCAATCCAGGATAAGAGGAAAAGTTACAATCATGTTCATGATGAAGAAGAACAGAGCCACCAACATGAATTGCACCATGGAGATTGCCATCGCCACGAAGCAACTCCAGATTTTACAGTGCAACTGATTGAACACTTGAATTTTTCGCGACGGGATCGTATCTAAGCTAATAATATATCTAGGACGTAATGAGTTTACAATTTGTTATACATACAAGAACTCTTTTTTGCTTCAGTAATTCCTTGTTTCCCTTTTTGGAGTGCTTCAGACTTTTCCAATGTCCTGATCTAAGTCTAACTCCTAAAAGAGTTGCGGGAACATAAATTTTCATATTTGAACAGGCAGCTGAGTTTCAAAGAGTGATTATGGAGCAAACGGATCATCATTTGAAGAGCGTAGTCAACTAGGAGGAAAGTTAAACATCCGCCTAACTTACTAATGATCAATTTTGTGCAACCTGATTATGAAAGGGACAGAGTTCCAAAAAATTTAAAGTTTCAAGCGTAAAGCTTTTCCCACTCTATAATTATCTCTCAAGACTTTGGGCTCCAACGCCATAGACCACCACTAGCCACCTGACTTCTCAGCTCTTCTCGATCATTTGTTGGTTAAACAGTGTCCCCTTTTAGTGACAAGTTTGGTCTTTTTTGACAAGTGCACCTTCTTTATGACACTTACGTTCTCCCCTCAATTTGGAAATTTGGTTCAAGCTAGCTAATTCAGACTTCATGAGATCGATCCGTGAAAAGTTTCCTATCTAGGCGGGATCGGGATCATGTGTTATGTTTTGTAGGTCTTTTTGTACAAAGTGAGACACCATGTGCTGTGAAAAAGTGAAACTCACTGCATTCTTTCATAAGAGCATGCCTCTTTTAAGCAACTTATTCACGATTCTGCAGTGTGTGGCCTGAGATTTCAAAGTACTGCTTACGGATAAAAGTTACGATTCATGTGCTTTTCACTTCATTCGTGCTGGAGTTTCAAACTATTTGAATACTTTTTAGCTTCAAAATGTGGTTTGTACCCATTCAACTACCAACAATGTTGGTTTTCTTTGCTGCATCCTCTTCTTTTTAGTGTTTCATGCAAGCTGCATAGGTGAATTTCGTTTGTAGAGCTTCTCATTTGCCGCTAAAGATGCTTTGAACACCTTCTAAGAGGGAGATGCTTTGGTCATTTCCTTTTAGGACTGCGTATAGAGATTGACTTTGACTGAAAAAGAGTAGGTAAATTCAAGAGTAGCTATTCAAAATTTGACTGTGAGAAAAATATACTCTTTGCATCTCGAAAACCCTAAAAGATTAAAGCCATTGTATTGAAGAGAAGTTTGCCCCTGATCCTTCGGCTTGTCAATTGCCTTGGATTTGTGTTGGAACTAAATTCACGAAACCGCCATAGCCTTTGTCAATTTGATTTGTATCACTTCTTAACTACCATGATATATATATATATATATATATATATATATATATGTCATAAAAAAATTTCTTGCTTAGTATATCAATCACCTATAAATCTCTATTTAATAGAGCTAAATATATCTTTTTCTTAACATAATCAACTATGTTGTAACATATGATTGACGCAAAAATCAGATTGCATCTCAAACCGATCAAATCACGTCCCAACACGTGCATTTGCACAGGTCTATTACCTAGTAAGTAGTAATTGACAATCTAATAAGAACACAAAGTACTAACATTAACTGGCAAAAAAGTGATGGAAAAAAAAAAACAGCCTCAATGTTGAATTTTGCGTGCGCGTGTGTGCACGCTTTGTCACGCAAATAAGAACATTCTATGGATGACACAACCAACCAAGAAGTCCTTTCTTGACGCTTACAAGAAATTTCCACGAAAGTGATCATGACATGGTCTAATCTGGCTGTGTTTTAAATGTAATAACCGTGGCATTCTAGATGTACATATATTTACTGGTTTAATATATACATAGACCTATAGAAGCATCTAACACTGTTGGAAGGGTCCAGGCGATGAAATTTGTTTTCTTCAAAGATCGTTACGTGCCATGATCTAACGGCCTCTAATTGTCAACGGTAGCCGCCATACGCGTTAAAGGAGCCACAAATGATGAACTCGTTTGAAATGTACACCTTTCCGTTGGTATATATCTAGCTCTTTGCATAAGGTCTTCATCTCACCAACATTTGCTTTGAACATCTCATCTTTGACAATCATCAGTTCATCAAAATCTCCCCCCTGCACCTTTCTTTCTCTCCTTCACACACACACAAGAGAAAGCGCCTAAGCAAGCCTATTTGTTGTTGAGAATTGAATTAGAATGATGGTGGAAAGGGAGGATCGGCACCAGGTGCACCCTTTGGCACCGGCTGATGCCTACGGACGCAGCGATGAGGAGGCGGCTTTCTCGGAAGAAGAGCTCCGCCGCCAGAAGCGAAAGAAGTACATCAAGTACGGAATTGCCTTTGCGGTGTTTCAAGTCATTGTGTTGAGCATCATGGGCACGACCGTCATGAAGTTCAAGACCCCCAAATTCCGCCTGCGCTCCGCCTCATTCGATAGTACTTTTGACGTCGGCAACACTACGAATCCTTCGTTTAACATCATAATGAACGCCGAACTCGGTGTTAAGAACACGAACTTCGGTCCGTTCAAGTATAGGGACACCACCGTGGACTTCTACTACAGGAACACAAAGGTAAGCGATGTTTTCGTTCATGGGAGGACGGCTAGTTTACTTTCCACGAAGAAGGTCGATGTTAACGTGTACCTGTCGTCGAATAATGTTACGAGCACCTCGGAATTAGCGAGTGATATCAGTTCTGGGGTTTTGCCGCTGAGCAGTCAATCTAGGATGAGAGGAAAGGTGACAATAATGCTCATGATGAAGAAGAACAGGTCTAGCAACATGAATTGCACCATGGAGCTTGCCCTTGCCACGAAGCAGCTCCAGAATGTGCATTGCAAATGATAGATGCTTGTATGACCTGTAGCTTGATTTTAGTGTTTGAGAGTACACCTGGGCTTTCACTTGTCCTTGTTCTCCTTTTATTTTCTTCTTTCTGCAAGACTTGGCTTTCAGGACTTGCTGTTTTAAAAGACTGATTATTTAATGTGTAATATCCCGAACTTCGGGAGTCGGTTAAAAATACCATCTGGGTTCTGAAAAATAAACGGGCGACAATTTTGAGCAATACTCGGGTATTAGAAGCTTATGGAAGCTTAAAAGAATTTTGGGGCAAAAATGTAATTTTTGAAATTTTAGGGGTATTTTTGTAATTTTTGAAAATTCGAGGGGCTATTTTGAAAATTGGTTACAAGATGGTGCCACCTCCTCCTTGGTTATTTGATGACTAATGAAATAAACTATAAAATAATAAATTATGATAAGATCTTTAAGTGAAGAAAGAAAACAAAAAGAAAAAAAAACAAACAAAAAACCAAAAGAGGAAATTTTCCCTTTCGGGAAAGAAGAAGAACGAAATAGAGAAAGAAGGAAACAGAGGGAAAACCAGGAACTTTGGGCAGCAAATTCGAGAAAGAGAAAGAGAGAGATTGAAGAGAAGTTCAAGGTTAATCTTCCCATTCCTTCCTAATATACAAATTCAATTTTTGTGAGTGTGTTTGAGCTTGGTGCAAGGTGCGGGAGTGCCATGAACATGGCTGGGAAGCCATGGTGTGGTTCATATGCTTGAGTGTTTTCGGATGAAGAATTGAGGTGAAACCTTGTTGGAATCGTGGACATGAGACCTAAAATAACAAAGCAAAACGAAACTAATTAGGGTTTCGTAATTGGTGGGAGTTCAGTGTGCGTGAGTGTGTGTTTCAGCGTGTGTTCTTCAATTTGATTAATGGATTTGAATTCAATTGGTGTAATTGTGTAAATTGAAAGGGTTTAGGGCATTAATGTATAGTTTGTAATGAAATTTAGTGGTTAAAGTGCATAAAAGTGAGAAATTTAGGGGTGATTGAAGGAGGAATGTGCCCAGGTGTGCTTCGGCTGGAGGTTGAAGACGAAATGTGTGTGTTTGAAGGTGATATAGTAGGTGTCTTGATTTGAACAGTAATGGTAACTGCCACTAAAGGTAAAAAAATCAATTAATCAGTTTTTCTCACAAATTTTCATAAATCGTTAGGAGCAAAATCAGACAAAGTTCAAAAATGTAACCCCCAATATTTTTACAAGACCTACGCTCTGGAATTTTTCAGAAATTTTTGGTGTTCACAAAGAGTGCTAAATTGGGGTACCAATTAAATACATATATCGAATTATTTAGCATAGCAAACCTAACATTTTTAATCTGAAAATTTTATGGAAACCTTATTATACTGATATGTTTCATATTATAAAATTTCGGGTCATTCTGAGGCCGATAGGTATTTTTCCCGAAACTGGCCTTTTAGCGCTCTGTCCGGACACCGGTTCGGGATTTTCGGGCGAAAAATTTCTAAAATACTTTTTAGGCCAGAAATAACATCGGGATGCTTAAAATAGCATTTTAAGATATTTTTGAGATTTTTCCGGTGCCGGAAACCCCCAGGGGTGTTTTGGTAATTTACCACCCCGAAGGGGTATTTTGGTAATTTTACCTATAAGGGGTATTTTGAAGTAAATTTACATACAGTAAGATTATTTTAGTGACTTTTCTTATGAAAAAGTCATTTTGAGAATTAAAGTGTAACGGGGGGTGTTTTGGTAATTTGTCACCCGAAGGGGTATTTTGGTAATTTGACCTAAGAAAGGTATTTTTACATAAATTTACATATGGGAAGTTTATTTCAGTGATTCTACTTAAGGGAAGGCCGTTTGGATAATTTAAGTCCGAGAGGGGCATTTCAGTAATTGTACACCCTAGGGCGTTTCGGTAATTTTACATACCCGGTGAGGGAAGGTTCATTTTGGGAGCATGTGTGAGTTCATATTAAGTTATACTTTTGTTCTGTAGGCTGTATTCTAATGGTCTTATTATTCCGTTTAGATTAAAGCTAAAGACTTCCGGTTAAGATAATTTAGATGTGGATCCAGGTAAGGGATTCTATCTGAACCCTGGGTAAGGACTTTGTCCGAACCCTTATTTCGATTGCTCGTACTCATAAGTACTCATTTGATTTACTTACGGCTAATGTCGAACTCTAAATTTTGTATGGCTATCAGCATGTTATTGCCCAGAAAACCCCAATATTGAACCTGAATCGATTGTTTGGAAATCTTTTGATGCTCGCCTGTTATTGTGTGCTGAGCAGATTTGACAATTGTCATTATTCGTTCTTTCGGATTGTTATGCTTAAAACTCGATAATTATTCGTAATTGTTTTGTTGTTTATCTGTGATTTTCTTCTGAAAATTTTGATTTCCTCTGAAATTCTGATTTCTTCTGAAAATCCGATTTCTTCTGAAAATTCTGAATGCTGACTTGTGTCAGTATGATTATTGTTATTGGAATCTGAATTGATCTCCGTGATTGAGCTTATGTTAATGCTCATTGATATTGTTACTTTTCTGTGTTGACCTGAGTTATCTGTTCTGTTCTGAGGCGGACGTTATAAGGCTGGTCTGAATCCTGCATGGAATGTAGGCTAGTACCTAAATGGACTAGTAATTATTCTGGTACATCATGCATGTGTACATTCTGTTAGCGTGCCGGAATGGCATTGCAATCGCCCAGGATCAACGTTGATTTTTCTCTGTTCTGTATATTGCCGTGACTATTACGGAAATGTCTGAAAAGTATTATCTGAAATGATCTGTACTTCTGTTGAAATTCTTTGGGAAAACCTTCAATGTATTTTGGAAAGAACTGTCCCAGATGATCTGTATACGTTTGAAAGATCTTGAGAAAACTCTGTTGTGTTTTGAAGATGATCTTTTATTAATCGTTCTGGAACCCATCATGGGTATTATTGTCTATCTTAGTATCTGTTTTTGTGAATTTCGATCATTTTGAGAATCGTTGAGTTTTTTGACCGTTTGAAGTATTCTGGAAGTCTTTGTCAGTTGGATTCTTGGAATATTTTTGTAATTCTGCTGGTAGTCCTTGTGCGACCTTACTGAGCTCTCAAAAGCTCACCCTCCATTTGGCTCCCTTCTGCAGGTAATGATAAGCTGTAGCAGGTTCGGGAATGGGTTAAAGTCTGCGTGAGGTTCCGGTAAGCCCATCACCACTGTATAGTAAGACCCCTACGCGGGTCGGTACTGATAATTTGTTCTTAAGAAATTTGAATTGCGAAGAACCTAAGCTGTAATAGTTTAAGCTAAGCAATTATGATCCAGTATTTTGAGAAATCTGAGTTGATACTGAATTAGATGATTTGGAATATGTGTTAGTGAACAGGTTTGACAGGTTTGATGTGATCCGGTAGGTTAACGACCCCGAAATTCGGGATGGCGGAGCTCCAGATTTTCGGGGGCGTTACATATTGATTTTTTTTTCCTTTTGCAAACGCAATGTGCCATGTGGTCGCTAAATGTGCCTAAAAAAATTAAGTGTCAGCAAAAGAAAATTTCTAAGAACAATGGCAACAAAGGACAAGGATAGGGCAATTGTTGCATTAATTATCTTTACCGATGTTTGTGTATATCACGGGTTATTGTTATCTACCCATCAAACTATAAATATCACCACATGATTAAAGTGTCTTTGGCAACCTTTAGAGTGGTGTTATTCTTTCAAATTTTCTATCGAAATATCGTTTTCCAAAATTTTGCCATTCCTGAAACAAGAATTTTATAACAGCGTTATATCTTGCATTTTATAATAACTTTAGGTCTTCAAGGACTATTAAATACACGTATATTCTTCACCAAAATCATCTTAATGGTGATGATATGGAATCAGAGCAGGGAGAGGTTTTGGTGTGATTCAGTCAAAGCGGTTCCTCTGTATCAAGTATGCCTGCCTTATAATCGTATTTATAGATGGACATTTAAATGTCCAATATTAAGCCTTGGAAAGTAGTTTTAAACTTTTTATCTCGTATACTGTTCTGTATCTAATTATTATCTTCGCTGCCTATTTATACTATACATATATACTTCTTCTAATTATGTACTATATATAATGAGAATGCAATTTGTCCGCCTAGAATAATGACAGTTGACATCAAAAGAATGTCATACAAAAGAAAATGTATATTTGCAATATCTATAATAATTAGAATAGACATGTTTGGTTTTTAAAAGTTAAAAATCAACCCAAAAATTGTAGTTAAAATACATTTTAATTAAAGACCATGCTTGATATTTATAATTGTATCATACTGTTTATTTCCTTACACAAATCGTATGTACGTCAAAAACAGATTGATTCATCTACACTTTTTGTGAACATTAAAAAGAAAAAGCTCATAATTAACTAAACCAACCATCCCTTTGTCAGATGTAATTTTGATTGCTACTAGAGTTGAAGAAATCTTTCTCGTACCCTCCATATAGGACAATTAATGGTTGCTTAAATATTTTTATTGACTTTTAATTAGTGATACTAGAATAATACTTTTGAGAATTATTACTGTAAGTAGTAGAAGAAAAGTTACTAAAAATATTTATTGACTATTAATTATTACTGTACACGGGGATTAGACTATGAATCTTATGACTTAATTAGTATCCAAAATTTGTTCCAAAGTATACAGTAAATACTTGTGTACAAACATCTGGAAAGTCGGAAAAAGGGTCGCAGCCCACGCGTTGAAGAGTCAACTTTGGAGATCTTGTTTAAAGAAAGACCTTCAACCAAGGCATGACTTATTACAAATTTTATACTCGTTAACACACGTTCGTGTACATTATATATAGCTGCCCAGATACCCTTCAATCGTCATCATCTTCTGCATTCTCAACAATCTTCAATACACAAGCAAAGGTTTGAAGGAAGAACCTTCTGATTAGGTCTCATCCCATCCTCTTAAAGCAATCAATATCACCATGGCAGAGAAACAGTCTCAGCTTTCCCCGCAAGCCAACCCTTACGGCCGTGTCGACGAAGAGGTGGCACAGTCTAGAGCCGACGAGCTCCGCCGCCAGAAGATCAAGAAGTACGTCATATACGGTGTTGTGTTTGTGATATTTCAGGTCTTTGTGTTAACCATCATGGGAATGACCATCATGAAGTTCAGAAACCCTAAGGTTTCGTGTCCGGTCCGCCTCGTTCGACGATACCTTTGAAGTTGGTACTGCAGCAAATCCTTCCTTCAACATCGCCATGAACACCCAATTCGGAATCAAAAACAACAATTTCGGTCCGTACAAGTACCAGAACACCACTGTTGACTTTTACTACAGGGACACAAAGGTTGGTGATGCCTTTCTGCATCGCCGGACGGCTAATATCCGGGCCACGAGGAAGGTGAACGTCACAGTTAACCTTTCCTCGCTAAACTTAACGAGCACTACGGAACTAGCAAATGACATCAGCTCCGGGATTTTGCCGCTGACCAGCCAATCGAGGGTTCGAGGCAAAGTGACAATAATGTTTTTGATGAAGAAGAACAGAGCCTCTATTATGAATTGCACCATGGAAATTGCCCTCGCGACGAAGCAGCTCCAGAATCTGAAATGCAAGTGATCTATGTTTGCGCCGCGTATTGAGCTCGTACTTCTTAGGTCTTGAGTTTCATTTTTCATGTTAGTGAGGAGGAGGGCTGGGAATGGATGAAGAGCCAGTTTTGTCCTTGGTAATGTAGTATGTGATGATTTGTCTATTCTTTTGTAAAATATTGTGATTGTTAAAACTGTTAATTATCACATGGGATGAGATTCTGTTGTTTGTTAAATTGATTTCAAATGATTTGCTCCAATTTCTCAAAGTATTATATTAGTCTAGGCAAAGTGCTGATCACAAGAAAAGCTTCATGCGTACATGGGCAAAGTCATCTGAGGCGCTAGCCACAATTGTAGTAGTTCTTCCTTTTGAGTGCCCTTCACTAACCCCTCATTGTTTAAATTATTACTCCAGAAGATATTTTATGCCCAGAGAGTCCTGAATCTAGAAGTAAAAGGTAAAAGATACTCGTCTTAACCTTTCTTAAGATTCTGGAAGTACTGCTATTTGAGAGTCATTTAATTTTAAGTGGTGATTATGATCGAGTCTTATTACGGTTTTGGAGAAATTCTCAGGGGGCTCTCAAGCACAATCACCGATTGGCCGTAAACCGTTGAACGCTAACTACAGCTCAATTGTTGGGTTTCTTTATTTCATTCGCTGAAAAAATACATCTTGTATTAAACGCTTTCAAAACTATGTTATATTTGGTAAAAAGAATTCACGCCTTGATACACTTTCATCTTTTGTCCCCAGAAGTGAAATAGCGTATTGCATGGATTCATGTCCTTTTTGGAGAAGTTATGTTTTGATCTCCACTTTTCTTTCTTAGTGAAATGTTCCTTATATTCATTAAACAGCACACTACACGCGCGCGCATACATAGGCAAAAAATGCATAAGCAAGACAATTTGTTGTCAAGAATTAGAATGATGAAAAGACCAAGCGATGAAATTATTTTATTCATAGATCGTTACCTGCCATGACCTAATGGCCTCAAATTGTCAAATGTAGCCGTCATACGCGTTAAGGAACCACGAATGAACTTGTTTGAAATGCACACCTTTCCGTTCGTTTATGTCTAGCTCTTTGGCTAAGGTCTTCATCTCACCAGTATTTGATTGAACATTCATCTTTGACAATCAGTTCATCAGAATCTCTCCCCTGCACCTTTCTTTCTCTCCTTCACACACACAAATTCATGCACACAAGAAAGCGCATAGCAAGCCTAATTGTCGTCAAGAACTAGGATGATGGTGGAAAGGGAGGATTGGCACCACGTGCACCCCTTGGCATCGGCTGATGTCTACGGATGCAGCATCGAGGAGGCGTCATTCTCGGAAGAAGAGGTACGTCGCCAAAAGCGGAAGAAGTACATCAAGTAGGGAATTGCCATTGCTGTGTTTCAAGTCATTGTGTTAAGCATCATGGGTACGACTGTCATGAAGTTTGTTGCTATCTCATCCTGCGTACGCACTTTTGGGCCCATTGTGCTCCCATTTCGCGCAACACGTCGATACTATTAACCATCAATTTCAACGCTCCTTAGACGGTCAAAGCGACACACGCTCAAGTCATGTGCACCACTCTCTTTTTCATAAAATCTCTAAGTAAGCAACTGTCGGCGTGCTTTGGACTTCGCCTTGGGGGGCGGCCTCTGCCTTCCCCCAAGAGTTGGCCTTGGCCACCCCTTGGACCCATATCATTCTCTTCAAACAACAACTGTTGCCCACGCTCGCGCACGTCTTCGCCGTTACCGCACACATACACTATATTTGCATCACGTGCCCCTAGCACGATGCTGACTCCAGGACACCTGCCGCCGCGCCCGTGCGCCATTTGCATGTCACGTGCCCCTGACACTATAAGCACTCAGCCGCGCCTATGCGCTATGCTGCTTTTACAGTCGCGCCCCTTTACTACCTGTCAGATTATCATGCTGCCAGCACCGCACATAATCCGTCGCGCCGCTGATACAGTGGCCTCCTGGCTCTCTGTAACACTACCATGCCGCCAGCACTACATTCACTCCGCCGCGGCCATTGGTCCCCCTGCTTATACAGTCGCGCCCCCAGCTCTCTGTCACATTATCATGCCTCCAGCACCACATCCACTGTGCCAATGCACTGTGCCGCTGATACAGTCACATCACCTGGCTCTGTCACACTATTGTATCGCCAGCACCGCACATACCCTGTCATGCCGCTTATACAGTTGTGCCTCCCGCACTCTGTCACACGACCATGCCCCTGAGTTGGTCCATTCTTTCACCACACCAGGCGCACCTTGCCTTGGTTGTGGAACAGGCTTCAACCCACTCCCCGGATAGGAGTGTGCAGCATCCACTGAGGATAGGCAACTCTTCCAGGACACTATCTTTGTCAGGGAGCTCCAGTGCCCTGGCATGAAAACTCCTCTTTTGCCAGGTAGACAGCTCTCCAAGACGCTACCTCGATCGGTGCATCAAGTAGGCGACTCCTCGGGGACACTACCTTAACACGCTCTGAGTGCTCTGACATAAAGATTCATCCATGAGGATAGGCAACTCTTCTAAAAAAAATATCTCCATAAGTACTCCGGCATGAAGACTCCCCTTCTGCCAGGTAAACGACTCCTCCGAGATTTTACCTCGGCTCAGTAGGTAGGCAAATCATCTGGGACACTACCTTGGCACATTCTAAGTGCTTCGATGCAAGGAATCACTCTGCGGGAATAGGCGACTCATCCAGGACACTATTTTTGTCAGGGAGCTCGAAGCACTCCGGCATGAAGATTCCCCTTCCACCAAGTAGACGGCTCCTTCGAAAAGGTACCTCTGCCCATCGAGTATGCAACTCATCCTGGACACTATCTTGGCACACTATAAGTGCTTCAGCAAGAGGAAGCACTCCCGTGATAGACGACTCTTTTGGGACACTATCTCCGTCAGGATGTCTGCGTGACTAGCCTATGCGCTCCGGCACCGGGGTCTTTCATCAACACCCCTAGGGACTATGACCCTCATGTCACTCTGTGATGGGAACATGTCTCTAGAGGGCATCACATCTAGTCTTCCTGACAATTGGGCGTCGGGCCTTCCCATCGCTTCAAGGTCCTCGACATCTCTCGACACCCTTTGGGACTCTACAAGGGCTTTTTACTAGTGGCTAGATCAATGGGGGCTCTTTGGCCATACAGGAGCTGTGTGGGCCAGTCCTTCCATATAGATAGAGTAACAATGTGCTGGACATGCTAGGTGAATATGCGATATGACAGTCCGTAGAGCACCGCCACTCGTTGACTCCTCGATGATGTCACTCTCAGGGAGCACCACGTGTCGGTTGATGACATCATCATCTCAATCTCTATAAATAGATGCCTTCAGAATTCATTTTTAGGACTTCACATTTGGAGAACTCCTTTTCACATTCATTTTCTCAGTTTAGAATTCTATAGGCCTTAACTCTAGACCAAAGCAACGGACTGTAACTGTCGTCGTGCATTCACCCTGTGCCATCGTCCCGGCAATACTGCCATCCTCAGACTGTCTGGAAAGCCCTTGGTCTCTGTTGTTGCTCCACCCTTGATGTGTCTTACAGCAGCATACTTGGCATCTGACTTAGACTACATTCCCCGTGGCACCCCCACGTCGACTGCGAACCCACTTTTCTTGGCATCAAAGTTTAAGACCCCCAAGTTTCGCCTGCGCTTTGTCTCGATCCATAATACTTTTGACATCGTGTTTGCGCTGCTGGGCAAACTCACTATCGAAATCGATTAAAAGTGAAGGATCTTTTTTTGCCCCTCGGGCCTGGGGACTTCCTGAAAGTGAGAAACTTCGACGAACAGATGGAAATTGCAAGTAAAATACAAAGAGAGCTTTGATTGATTGTGAATGTTTACACAGCAATGTTTCCAAGTCTGGAAACTAAACTTCCTATTGATGGCAGCAAAAGCCTCTAAACAAAAGAAAGAAAAAGACTAATTTGTCTGGTTGATGAGTGATTCTATGTCTTGCTTCTTCTTTGACCCACTATATATACTAGAAGTTTTGTAGAAAATAACTACCATTACAAGAAATTACCCACTTAAAGATAAACTACACACTTAGAAAATAACTACCCACTAATAAGTAATTAACCACACTTATCTCTTAGCAATAGGGACACATTTTCAAAAGTTGATTTTTTTCACTTCTTGAATCTTCCATTATCTCTTCAGAAATAATAAAAAGTAAATGTCATTTAGTGGCATTTAATCAAAGTGAACTTATTAGTGAAAAAAGATATTTTGTGGTGCAAACACATCGGCAACAGCACGAATCCTTCATTTAACATCGTAATTGGTGTCAAGAACATGAACTTCGGTCCTTTCAAGTATAGGGACACCACCGTAGACTTCTACTGCATGAACACATAGGTAAGGGATGTTTTTCGTTCATGGGAGGACGGCTCGTTTGCTTTCCACGAAGAAGGTCAATGTTAATGTACGTACCTATCGTCAAATAATGTTACAAGAACATCGTAATTAGCGAGCGATATCAGTTTGGGGGGTTTTGCCGCTAAGCAGTCAATCTAGGATGAGAGGAAAGGTGACAATAATGCTGATGATGAAGAAGAACATGTCTAGGAACATGAATTGCACCGTGGATCTTGCCCTCGCCGCGAAGCAGTTCCAGAATGTGTAATGCAAGTGATAGATGCTTGTACGACCTGTAGTTTGATTTTAGTGTTTGAGAGTACACTTGTGCTTCACTTTTCTTGTTCTCCTTTTATTTGCATTTTCCGCAAGAGTTGGATTTCAGGAGCTCCTGTTATAAAAGACTGTTGTTTAATGACATTTTTATCGTTCGATTATCAGACGAAAAGGCTTTCCCCAGGGAAAATTTTGGTGGTGTCGTTGGTAATAAGACACAATGCGCCATGTGCCCCTGAAAAACGTAAGTGTCGCCAAAAACAATTATAACGAATAATGGCGATAAAGGACAAGGATAGGACAATTGTCGCATTACGTATCTTTACCAAAGTTTTCGTACATCACGAGTGGTTGTTATCTACCCGACAAATTATAGGTATCACTAGATGATTACATATTACAATTGCCATTTTAAAGTGTCTTTGGCTGTCTTCCAAGGTGTCTAACAGTATTTCGATTAGAACACATAATAATGATACACTTTAAAATTTTCTATTGCAATGTTGTTTCTCAAAATTTTGTCACCCCCCTCCCAACCCAATTAGTGGCGTAGTTGTCACTGGTGAGGAGAGAGGTGCGGCAATGGTGGGTCACTGGTGAGGAAGGCCGTCGGCGAATGAGTGAGGTGCTACAACCGGCGATGAGCTATTGATAAAAGGGCTTGCGATGTTGATTGTGTGGAGATTACTTCCGGTGATAGGCTCCTGTGTATTGGGCGATGAGCGACGGCCGGCGATGGTGATTCCGTTCGGTAGGCCACAATATGGAGATTATGTCCAGCGATGGTAATTATGTGGAGATTCTGTCCAGCGATGGGCGGTTTGCATGAGTGAGTGAGTAAGTAGAGAGAGAGGAGGAAGAAAAAAATTAATTCGTATTGGAATTGTAAGAAAGTGCATAGGGAATGTAAAAAAGAACAGCCCACGTGGACAGGGTTTCTATCATTTTTTTCCGTAATGACGATCTTGCCCCTCTAACTTTCTAACGGCATCCATTGTTCGTTATCGAGGTACTGATTTGGTACGCTATTTCAGAGTTTGGTACTTCTTTGGCGCTCTTCAAACTTGGATACTAAAGTTGTACTGGATGTAAACTTAAGAGTACAGTTTTGAAATTGGGCTAATTACAGCAGTGTCCTTGAGGTTAAGGCATAATTACAATCAAGGACATTAAGTTTTAAAATATAACATAACATGACCAAACACTTTTAAAATGTATCAGCCGTGTCCATCCGTCAGGGTTCTGTCCAAAAAGTGTACTTTTTTATGATGTCATCAGTACGTATTTTGAAAATATCAATATTACCCCTTGTGCTATGTATACATAATATTTTTAAAAATTTTAAATTAAGATTTTAAGCTTTAATTTAAAGATTAGGGTTTTAAAATCTTGATTTGTTCTCTGTCTTTGCAATCCATTTATCAAAACTTTTCAATCTTCCAATTAGGGTTTCAATATGAGCAAGTTAGTTCAAATTTGCGAATTTGCGAATGAGCAGGTTAGTTCAAAACCCTAGTTTGTGAATTTTGGTCAACCCACCCACACTGACCGATTGAGAGAGAACAGAAAGGGACGAGGTCTACGGTGGATCTGTTTTTTTCGGCGACGATGGGGACGGCGAATTTTGGTCAACCCATCCACACCGGCCGATTGAGAGAACAGAAGAGGACGGCCGCTTCGGTGGATCTGTGCGTAAAAGGGTCTGTTCCACAGTAGAGGGCAAGAAGGAAGAAAAGGCCGGCGAGTATTCCGGCCGGCGTCATTGCAGTGGTTCGGATTGGAAAATTCGTTGAAGCTGCCGGCGTAGGGCGAGCGAGTGGGCTGCTACGGGGGAGGAGAGAAGAGATGGAGGGGGAAGAGCAATGTCGACGTCACCAGTGGTGGATCTGCTTTGTTCGGCGAATAACATAAGGGACTACCGGGGTGAGGGAAGGGGCTACCGGCGGGGAAAGGGACTGCCGGCAGGGAGGGAAGGGGTTGCCGGGGTGTGAAGGATTGGGCCACCTTATCTGGTTTAGATTTTGGCATTAATCTTTCTTTTTCTTCTTTTTTTTTAAATGAAGTAATGTCATTTAAAAAATAAGGTTCTAACTTAGGCTCAATAATGTCTTTTCATTAAAACCGTTAGGATTTTTAAGATTCTGTCTGGTCAACGGATATAAGTGTAATTTTACCAAACTATTATCCTTACCTGTAATTACTCCTAAATCTCAGGGATATAGATGTAATTAGTCCTTTGAAATTTATCCTTATTTTTATTTATTAGATTCAAAACTTTCATAATCCCTTCCCGAACCAAACATGAATCTTTCGATCTGTCTGGCTCTCGCGCACAGTAATCTTTCACAATAGTAACTTCGGGTCTTCAATGACTATTAAATACACGTCTACTCTTCACCAACTTTATCTTAATGATGATGATAGGTTTCGTATGATTCCGTCAAAGTGGTTCCTTCTAGATCATTTATGCTTGCCTTAAATGTCCAATATTAAGCCTTAGAAAGTAGTTTAAACTTTTTCTATTGATTATTATTATCTTAGCTGCCTATTTGTACTATACATATACTTCTCCTAAATCTGTACCATATATTATTCAAATGCCATTTGTCTTCCCCTAGAATAATGACAGTTGACATCAAAAGAATTTGTTTTTAAAGTAATACTGTTTGCGCTGCTAGACAAACTCACTATCGATCGTGCGTCTGCGACACAATCGATAAACAGTGTGAGATCTTTTTTGCCACTCAGACCTGAGAACTTCGGTAAAAAGGAAAACTAACGGATGATAATATGCTAAACTGATCAAAAGACGATGTGTCCACTGAAATTACAAAGACAATTCTTACAGTACAACGAACACAATTTTTACAACGTACTGGATTCTCTATCGATACTACACAGATTATCTAACAGACTACCTAAAGAGATCTAAACAAGCTATTTTCCTAAACTAGTTTTTGTTGAGGGATTGATGACCCTTTTTATGTTGCCTTGTACCTCTTTTATATTTGCATCATTTTTATAACCATCTTCTTCTTTAACTACAATTCATTATCTTCATTTAGGAATAACTTCTCAAACCCCATGATCGATCGTTTATTCCGACATTTTCTCAATCATGCTTATAATGGCCTGCTTCAGAAACTTCTTACTAACCGCTTTTGCTTGATACATTTGCTTTGTCTCCACGTTTGTTTTGACACCATCGATCTGGTTGCTCTTTGGCAGTTTCCTCCTTCTTGTACGGGTTATTCAAATATTTTATTTTTCGCGTTTCTTTTTCAATTACTTATCTTTTCCTTGTAATTTGGTAACCAATTGTAACCATAACAGTCGTGTCTTCTCCACTTTCTTCACTAATGCACTTCTTTGTGGTTATCATAGTGCCACGTGTCTACATGCTATTTGTGAAAATACTGGTGCTAACAAATACAAAAAGAAATATATGTTGAAATACTAAATGAGTACATTATATGACATAATTGGTTTTTCAAATTTTGAAACTCATCCTAAAAAATCCAATTAAAATACGTCTTAAAGACCGTACTTGATATCAAAATTATAACAAATTACTAGTATTATTTTTAGCAAATGAATCGCATGTACCTCCAACTAGTATGTGTATTACTTTTGGTCATAAGATAATGAAATGCCATGTGAAATAGAGAAAAGAAAAAGAAAAAGAAATTCCCACAAAAGTTAAAAAAAAAACCCACCATCACTTCTTAGAACCATACTACTATGAGTATATTGATTTCTTTGTACTCTTTGTGAACTTAAAAAAAATAGAAATAATAAATCATGTTTTATTAAACTAGCTACTCTTTTATCATATGTAATTGTTCTTTTACAAGTATCGATCTGGACCGTCGTCTATGACTTAAACAAAAGGGTAGATATCCACCGGCGCAGATTTCTGTGGGTATTCAAAATAGAAAAAAGATTATATGCCGTATAACATTTATGTTCTAATAGCTTAAAATTATTAATGAAAATATTTTGTTACTATAACAAAAATTTATAGTGACAATTTTACACTAATAAAACATTTATAATAGTGTAATACTTTTCATTAATGCTAAAATGTTGTACAACGAAGATCGCAGTCGCTCAAAATAAAATTTTAGTGGTACAACAAACATCTTGAAAGTGGGAAAAAGGAACGCAGACGCGTTGAAGAAAGTCAACTTTGGAGACCTTGTTTATAGAAAGACCTTCAAGGAAGGCATGACTTATTACAGATTTTATACTCGTTAACACACGTTCACGTACATTATATATAGCTGCCCAGATCCCCTTCAATCATCATCGTTTTCAGCATTCTCAACAATCTTCAATACACAAGCTAGGGTTTGAAAAAAGAACCTTCTAACTAGGTCTCATCCCACCCTCTTTAAACAATCAATATCACCATGGCAGCTGAGAAACAGGCTCAGCTTTCCCCGCAAGCCAACCCTTACGGCCTTGTCGACGAAGAGGTGGCACAGTCTAGAGCCGACGAGCTCCGGCGCCAGAAGATCAAAAAGTACGTTATATACGGTGTTGTGTTTGTGATATTTCAGGTCTTTGTGTTAACCATCATGGGAATGACCATCATGAAGTTCAGAAACCCTAAGTTTCGTGTCCGGTCCGCCTCGTTCGACGATACCTTTGAAGTTGGTACCGCAGCAAATCCTTCCTTCAACATCGCCATGAACACCCAATTCGGAATCCAAAACAACAATTTCGGTCCGTACAAGTACCAGAACACCACTGTTGACTTTTACTACAGGGGCACAAAGGTTGGTGATGCCTTTCTGCGTCGCCGGAGGGCTAATATCCGGGCCACGAGGAAGGTGAACGTCACAGTCAACCTTTCGTCGCTAAACCTAACGAGCACTACAGAACTAGCAAATGATATCAGCTCCGGGGTATTGCCGCTGACCAGCCAGTCGAGGGTTCGAGGCAAGGTGACAATAATGTTTATGATGAAGAAGAACAGAGCCTCTAACATGAATTGCACCATGGAAATTGCCCTCGCGACGAAGCAGCTCCAGAATCTGAAATGCAGGTGATCTATGTTTGCGCCGCTTGTTGAGCTCGTAGTTCTTAGGTCTTAAGTTTCATTTTTCATGTGAGTGAGGAGGAGGGCTGAGAGTGGATGAAGGGCCAGTTTTGTTCTTGGTAATGTAGTATGTGATGATTTGTCTACTCTTTTGTAAAGTACTGTGACTGTTAAAACTGTTAATTATCACATGCATGGGATGAGATTCTGTTGCTTGCTAAATTGATTTCAAATGATTTGCTTTCCTGATTTATCAAAGCTCCAATTTCTCAAAGTATTGGCACAAAGTCCACTGAGGCGCTAACCACAATTGTAGTAGTTGACACTCACTAAATCCTCATTGTTTTACATCATTTCTGCAGAAGATATTTTATGCCCAGAGTCCTAAAAATTGCACTGAGTCTACAAGTAAAAGGTAAACGATACTCTTTTTAACCTTTTTACTGCTATTAAAGGGTCATTTAATTTTAAGAGGCGATCGCGATCGAATCTAATATATTACGATTTTTAAGAAGGTCTTAAGGGAGCACAACTGCAAATTGGTTGTAAATAGTTGAATGCTGACAACAACTTTATTGTTGGGTTTCTTTATCTCGTACTCGGAGAAATTACTTCTTAAATGCTTTCAAAACTATGTTACGATGCTTCTTAATAAAAATTCATGCCTTAATACACTTTCCACTTTTGTCCCTCGAAGTGAAATACTAGCATATAACATGGATTTATTTCCCTTTGGAAGAAGTTATATTTTGATATCCACTTTTCTTTCTTGGTGAAAGGTTCCTTATATTCATTAAACAGCAAACCACATACACATTGTTGAAGCGTGATACCATTCTGTAACACCTTAAGCTTTTATAGCAATTAGTAACTCAACATGATATCATAGTAAGACTTTAGTAAGGTCTTAGGTTGGATTCTTTTTGCTTCCATATTTGATCTCATTTTACAGTAATACAACTTGAATTCTGTTTATTTCTTCACTTGGTAGTAGCGCACCTTGATTTGTCTTTTCACGTGCAATCGAAGGCTTACATGTGAGAGAGCGCGTTAAAACATGATATTTAGGGAACTTTTGCCGAGTCTTACACAGGAGGATTAATTTTACGCTACACCCCATACTTAGGGGTCAGTTGCACCCAGCATCCCGTAGTTCTAATATTGACATCTAGCACCATAGTATTTAAAATCTTGGTATCCAACACCAAATGACGGTCAAATTGGCTTTTGACCATACGTCTATTACTTTTTAAGAAGTAAAATAGTCTTTTTATATGTTTTATCTACCTTTCGTCCACATCAGCTCTAAATAACACCAATAATAACATCAAGCCTTCCACATCATTTCCTCGCACCTTTTTCTCTCCCTAACTAATCATCTTCAGTCTTCCCAACACACGGCCTGCCCTAACCGAAGGGCCATTACCTCCAACGAAAACACTGCCCGACGTGCCACCATCGCCACCACCACTCTCCCCATCACCACGTGCCCCTATGCTTTAATCCTAAGAATTGTTGTCTGTTCTCCATCAAATAGCCAACCAAACGGATCTAACTCCTCATCCTCCTCCCTCTGAACCAACATCAAAGTCAACGGCGAGCCTCATGCTTTAAAAGTGGTTTCGGCGGAGCTTCCCTCTCAATTTTAGACTTGACGATTGTGGTTCCGATCCGACGATTTGTCGCAGCACAGTGACGTTAGTGGACGAGTAGAGCCGCTCCACGATCCCGTCCCTCCGATCCTTGAGCTTGTCGCTGCAATCCGCAACGACCATCGAAATTGTCTCAATCATCAACCAAAAAATGCAGAGCATGTGAAGGCAGTTAAATGAAGAAGGCTGCTTTGGTGAACCAATCAAAAGCGAAAGAGATCTGACCCAGAAAACTAAAACACCCAGTCAAAAGCCTCAGAGATTCATTTCGAGAATCCTTATTTTTTCATCCTCATGGACGACAATTCCTTTGTGCCAAATAAAGGCATATTTCGAAATGGGTGTTTCATTTCTTCTTCTTCAATTTGTTTTGGAGATAAATAATTTTGACTAGTAAGCTGGGATGGGAAGCAAAAATGGAAAATGTGGTTTGGCTGGCTCTCCATCTTGCTTTCTCTCTCCAAGTAAAAGGTTTTTGGGTGTATTGTGGGAATGGAGATGGTCGGACGGAGAAGGCAACGAAAGAGAGGAGAGAGAGGCAGTCAGAGAGAGAGAATGGCGAAGAGAGAGAAATTATGTGGCTTAAGGGTTGGAGCTGACTAGGATTTTAGGGGTGGAAAGACCAATTTGCCTTTAAAAAATTAACAGCCATTTAGTCAAAGGCCATTTTGACCGTCAATTAGCGCTTGATACCAAGATTTTTAAATTTTTAGTGTTGGGTGTCAATTTTAGAATCACGGAGTGCTGGGTGCAACTGACCCCTAAGTATGAGGTGAAACGTAAAAATAATCCTACACAAGACTGAAAAAACAAAAACTACCAGCAATAACAGAATGTACTCTCATACATTCCACTTTTTGTAGCATTCTCTAGTGGCACAAGTTCTTTGAACTTTTTTTTTTCGCTCATCACCCTGAATTTAAACTCCAGTACTATTAACCATTTAAGCTCCACTAATATCAATTAGTGGAGTGTTGCTATACTGTATCACCTACATTGCCACTAAAACCGCTTATGGAGCTCAAACCATCAAAAAATGGAGCTCAAACGTACCTTTAAGTAATCATAAAGTAATTAACTTGTTCATAGGATAAGCAAAAAGTCAACTGTCAGCATAAACCTTAAATTATCAACCCAACCGTTGATGAGGTCATGAAGGTCACATTATCAGTCATTTGAAGGTTTTGTTTAATGAAACTTAACTGTAGATGTGGCAAAGTTTGAAGGTTTTGTCTAATGCAACGTGACTGCAGATATGGCAAGGCATCAGGAACATCATTTTTCACGACAAAATATCGTGGCAAAATGCGATCGGTGGCAATGCTGATGGCGAGTTTCGCGATCACGTTTGATAACATTTTGGTTGCCAAAATGAGGATCTGAACAGTACTGCTAGAATTAATGCAAGTCCTTGGCTGGCATGGACGTTACCCGGAATAACCCAAAGCATCTAGAACGTCAAAATGTCACCGCAGTTCGGCGGCTCACGCGTTGTTCGGACGCTCACATGGCTGGTGCAGAATAGTCTAATTTCAGTCCTTTTGTTTAATACTTGTTGCATTCATCATAAACGTGTTAAAGTTTTTTTATACCTAAATATGTACCTTTTGCATTCTATATAAGGCAGCTGCCCAGATCTCCTTCATTCCCATCATCAGTTAATTTCTTCATTCCATCTTTCAAACATAAGCACTAGTGTAGGAGTACTTTGTCCAACCCTCTTACAACCAAAATTCAAAATGGCCGAGAAGGATCAGAAGCAAGCCCACCTCCCCCCACAGTCCAATCCTTACGGAAGAGTGGACGAAGAGGTAGCCCAGTCGAGAGCAGACGATATCCGCCGCCAGAAGATCAAGAAGTATGTCATATATGGTGTTGCGTTTGTGATATTTCAAGTCTTTGTCTTGAGCATCATGGGACTCACCATTATGAAGTTCAGAAACCCCAAGTTCCGCGTGCGATCCGCCACCTTTGACGGTGCTTTCGAGGTCGGTACAGCTGCAAGTCCATCTTTTAACATTGCTATGAACACCAAATTGGGTGTCAGGAACAACAATTTTGGTCCCTTCAAGTACCAGAATGCCACGGTCGACTTCTACTACAGAGGCACCAAGGTAGGCGAAGCCTTTGTTCGCAAGTCCAGCGTTAATATCCGAGACACAAAGAAGGTGGATGCTATGGTGAATTTGTCATCCTCGAACTTAACCAGCACATCAGATTTAGCCAACGACATCAGTTCTGGAATTTTGCCACTGACCAGCCAATCTAGGATAAGGGGTAAAGTGACCATAATGTTTATGATGAAGAAGAACAGGGCCACCAACATGAATTGCACCATGGAAATCGCCCTTGCCACAAAGCAGCTCCAGAATTTGAACTGCAAATGATCATTTTTGTGTATGCTATGTCATGAAGTTTGGTTCGCGAAGATTTTTCACTTGATATGTTGATATTGTAGGCCAATTCGCCCATTCGTTGGTTACATTTCTTGTTTTGAGTATAAATATGATTGTGTCCTGCAATGATATTGTTCTTCTCCTTTTTGGGTTTGGTAGATGCTTTCCTAATCTATCTTTGAAGATTTTCCTCACAACAATTTTGTAGTTAATTTTTGGTAATTGATAACCCCGCATTTCATTTTCACCACGCACTCTCAACTACTGTCACCAAAAATTTTGGAAATTGATAACCCCGCATTTCATTTTCACAACGCACTCTCAAATACTGTCACCAAAAATTTTGGAAATTGATAACCCCGCATTTCATTTTTCACCCCCCACTCTCGACTACTGTCGCTAAAAGTTTTTGTATGACAGAACTTAATCCCATAATTGACCAATTTTAAGATTTAAGTGACAAAAATAGCGTATGGTTATCAATTCCTTAAAAAAAAAATTCCTAAAATATCTTACCTAAACCAACTCCTCATGCTTACCGGTTTGCGCCTAACAAAACTCCACCATGACAATTAAGTGACGAATCTCAAAGGTAAAAACCTAGAAGCAACATCTATGTATTTGCCAACCGCTTGAGTCGGGTTATGATTGAGCTCCCTAATATCAATGTTTCAGAACCCTTTTATGCCTGGTCGACAGATCTCCCTAATATCAATGTTTCAGACGATGTTTTGCTTGTCCAAGAGCTCAAGCATCATATGAGACTATGCAAAACGCACCGCTCTCGCTTTAGATACTAAAGATTGACATGAATAAGACACATGACCGTACAAGTTGGGGATCTTTAGAAGCAGTTTTGGAGAAACTTGGGTTTCCTTTGAAATGAAGATGTCTGTTAATGCAATATGTTACGACAATTTCGTATGCCATCTTTATTAGTGGTTCTCCTGCAACGAGATTCTCCCCCTCTTGTGGGTTTCGCAGAGTCACCCATTCCACTACCGATGGTTGTTTAATCGATACAAAGGTTTGAATCGTTAGTGAAAGGCCGCAAAATGCCTGAGAAAATTCACAAGCCATTGATAGTCACTGAAAGGTTCAAGACTTGACTTTCTTTTAAATTGTCTCTATATGGGTTTTATTGGTTGAATTACTTCTAGGGAGATATCTTTTAGGTGAACGTTGCCGCTACAACCACAATTTTCACAATTATACAGCAAGTCAGCACCATAGTGAATGATCAGTGGCAGCGCTTCTAAGCTAATTAGCTAGGAACATTTCTAATCGACCCTTGCATTAGTTGAAGCGACTTTACTAGCCAATAACATTTATGCTTTTATAGTTCTCGCTAAAACTATGGGTCAAATACGCTTTAGTACCCGCTTTAGTGCCTTTCAAATGTTGCTTTCAAGTTTTTCGTCACTATTATCATTTATATATATGAGGGAGAATGTCAAAAAAAATGCCGCTATCCATTTATGGCGACTCTTTTGTATGAAGCATGGTACTAGCTAGTAGAACAAAGGATCTGAACCCAGAGCAACAACCTCTAGGCCATCATATACAGAACCATCTGACAGCAATAAGTGAAAGAAGCTTCTCCTTTGGTAACATTACGCGCCAAAGCCATTGCACCCTCAAACCCACAGCAACACAGCTGCCTAGCCTCAGGGACGGAACTACACTTGTACGAGGGGAGGCTAATGCACCCCCTCAGTTTTTGAAAAATAATATATATATATATATATAATGCATATATATATATATATATATATATATATATATATATATATATCTCTCTCTCTCTCTCTCTCTCTCTCTCTCAGGTCACGACCCCGGACCGTCGACCTCTCACCTTCTCAACGTCTCAAGGCCATGGCGGTCGGCGCTTCACTTCATAGTCACCGGTTACGTAGCCTCAGTCACCGGACACCAGTAATGGATGGCGGTCGAAGCCCGAAGGCCCTCACCAACTCCTGGCAGATCTAGCCTAGATCTACGAGCCGACAGACGAACTGATGAACCTCACTGGTCATGGCGCCTGAGCCTCAGTCACCGGTCATGGACGGCGGTCGGTGGCCCTCACGGCCTCACCACTCCGACCAGATCTAATCTAGTCTACCTAGATCTACAACTCCGGCCAACTCCGGTAAGGTTCGAACTTCAAATTGAAAGTCTTAGTCTAAGACATACCTATGTTTATCAGTCTTCAAAATTCAAATCATCATACTTTTGGCCTGAAATCTGAATCAATCTCATCAGATTCTTCAGAAATAGATGTACCTGAAGAAGTAAGAACCCGAGTTCTTTTCGTATGATGAGAGACTGCTATGGATTTGACTAGAAAATGTAGCTTGTGAAACATTGTGCTTCAAATTCTCTGAACTTTTTAGGGACTCTAGACTCTGTCTTCTTCACTGGCTCTACATTGACACATTTTGTGGAGAGTGAAGATTGGGTATTAGGTTCTTTGTTTTCTTGTTCTTTGGTCTTTGGTAGAAGCTGTAGATGAAACATATGAAATTTCACTCTTGTCCAAAAAACTTAGGTTCTATAATTCATCTAAAACATATGATATGTTCAGATACTCGAGCTTTCTCATTAAGGATGTCAGCCTCTTTTCAGCTCTCTTCCTTGATTTCAATTCTATTTTCAATTGTCTCTAACTCAGTCAGTTGTATTCAAAGGGAAGGAAAGAAAGAAAGAAAGCAAAAAATATTAGAAGAAAAATTGGGGAAAATTTCTGTGAAATTTGATGAAGAACAGACTAGTAAAAGTAAATTCAATCTAATTAAGAGAAGAAATAACAGTTCAAAGGTTGAAACCCCCCCCCCCCCCCCCCGCGGCCCCCACCCAAAAAAAAAAGAGGAACCTCCTAAGAGAAAGCACACTCGCACACAAACACACAGTGAGAAAGCACACTCGCAAACATTTTTCAGTGAAAAATGTTACTAACCTTCTTGATTATCATGATTGTAAGTTGTGACTATTGACTTTTCCTATGCCTCGGGAATGATAAAAGTTTTTAGTGTTAAAAAATATTTAGTATGTTTTTTGTGTATTATCGAAAAGTGCACTTTATTTTTGTGTGCCATTTTACTTATAAAAAAATTTATTGACTTCGATATATTTTTAACGCCCCTGGATTGAAATTCTGGTTCCGCCACTGCCTAGCCCACACGTCTGAGAACCATCTGATGGTTGGCCAAGGAAGTCCACAATTACTCATTTAGCAAAAATCAAAATGATAGGCTCATCATATCTCCTTCATGGACATCGCGAATTGTTTTGCAGAGGTGGTGAAGCAACTAGCCCAACTCCCACCACGATCCAGTCCTTATGCCTCGTCGATGAAGATGTGGCGCAGTCCGCCGCTAGAAATTCAAGAAGAATTTCGGATACGGTGTTGTCTTTTTTATGTTCCAAGTCTCTCTCTTAACTATCATGGGACTTACCATCATGAAGTTTAGAAACTCCCGGTTTCGTGTGCGGTCTGCCTCCTTTGGAGGTGCTTTTCATGTCGGCACAACAGAAAATCCAACGTTTAACATCGCTATGAACACTAAATTTGGTAACAGAAACAACAATTTTGGTCCATTCAAGTACCAAACCACGAAGACTAACTTCTACTACAGGGGTACAAAGGTAGGCCACGCCTTTGTTCTTGGGGCAAGTGAAAATATCCGAGACAGAAAAGTGGTGGATACGGTGGTGACATTATCATCCCTAAATGTTACAAGCACATTGGAATAAAGAAATGACATCCGTTTCGAGATTTTTGGTGTTGACCAGCCAATCTAGGATGGAAGGAAAAGTGACAATTATGTCCATGATGAAGACGAACAGAGCCAACACTATGTGTTGCACCATGGAGATTGCTCTTTCCACAAAGAGCTCCAAAATTGGAATGCAAGTTAGCGTGTTTTCGTCAAGCACTCAAGTTGCCTTTCCGAAACTAAGTGGAGGATGTTGATATCGTTCTCTAATTATGTCATGTTTCGAGCTCTATTTTTTTGTCATTTGAGTTTCGCTTTTCTCACCAAAACTCATAGAAGTATCGTTAATATCACTATATAGCAGAGAAAGGTGGTGCTTAAAGGCTAATGATGTAACTCAAATATAACTTCCAATAATTGGGGAATACCTGGCAATCCTAGTCACACTGGGAGATCAATAAATTATGTTGTGACGTGATTCTCGAGGATCCTAAAGCGATCCTAACACGCCTGATCCAAAGCCCAGTCCTAGAGTCTTCTCCTACAGCTATATAAAGGGTCTACCCCTCACAATTACACAATTCATGCTTTTTCAGAGTTACTATTCTGTAACTGCGCTCTGACTTAAGCATCGAAGAGTTCTCCGCCGGGAACCCCACCCGGAGGTCACTCGTTTTATGTCTTGCATGTCATCGGTCCAGACTCGGGTTCCGCAATGTACCTGGAGCATGTTTTTAGCAGCAACAAATTGGCGCCATCTGTGGGACCCGCCAGCCTAGCCGATTGACCTCAAAAATTATTAATACTTGTATCGCAAAATTACTGGCAGTTAAGTGCCAGAATTGCTGCTGCCGAAGTTCTCCAACTTCAACTGTCGTTAAAAAGAAAATTTGGAATCCAGAATTTCCAGAATTCATTACAAGCTCCCACCGTCGTCTGGCAACAAGACAGCACCATCGCAATCAACGGCGATGATACTAACTCAACAACAAACTGCACGACATCGCCACCCCCCGGTCACGCTGGCCCAGTCAACAACGTCACGACCGATAGTAGTCCCGTTCGTGAACCTGTGCCAGCACAACTGTACTACCGCCGACGTTCTCCGCATCCATCAACAACACCTACACGGGTAGGCCTATGCCCGCATAGCACAGACTCATCCACTGGAGTCACGGCCACCACAATCGGCCGCGCCGTCCCAAAGCTGTTGAAGCAGCGCCACCAATAACCCCAAAAAAAAGACAGAAGAAGCAGCACAGTCGCGATCTACCCAGTCGCCACAATCGTAGCAGCCTTGGCCAGATATGCGCCATCAACATGGCTTCGCGGTGCCTTCAATCGGTGTCATCGCCACGACGGGCAACATCGTCCTCGCCATGACAGACAGCGCCGACGTCGCAAAACCCTAATGGCCACGCTGCCACTCCGAAGCTACAATGACAACATATCAAAAAAATAGAGAGAAGAGGAAGACATCGCCGCAGTAGGGTCAAGACGGCCACTCCATTAACAACTGCACCATCTTGCACGGCCAACAAGTTGCCGCCACAAAGGGTCAGAACCCTAACAGTTCAGCACCGCCCCTTTGGTCAACATCCTTGGCGTCACGACGGGCACCGTCGGCAAGCCCATCACGTACGCACCACCGTCGTTATCCTCCAAGATCTCTCCACTACTGTGGCACCACCTCCGTCAGCCACCGCGGCTTCGCCACCTCTATCGACCTCTACTATGGCACAAACAGGAGGCCCACCGCCGGCAGCCATATTTCTTGACGTCACGCCGTCCACCGCGATCAAGTGACGATTTGCCTAAAGTCGCACCCTGCTATTGCACCAGCCAAGCGCCAGTGTCACCGCCGGTAATATCTACCTGCCATGGCCTCGTCACCGTGGCGTCCCCGCCTTCCTATGGTGGCTTAATCTGTCTCCAGGGGTGGCTGCCTTTCTATCAAGTGGAAATAATAGCAGACCCAAAATATGAGGTGGTTTTTCTTTTTTTGGCATTTACCCCCATAAAAGGCATATCTATATTTTGGACCCATAGGGTCTTGTTTATTCCACATATGCCAGATTTACAATTTAAATAGACTTTTTGCCTATAAAAGATGCATATTTATGCTTAAAGACCCAGAGGGTCTTATTTATCGACTTAGGCCACACGCTTTTAAAAGTATTAAGCTTTTAACAGTCAAAAAGGCCTATTTAAATTTTAGACCCACATGATCTTATTTATTGGACCTATGCAACAAATGCGTCAAAGCATTAAGCTTTTTAGAGTACGTATTTCGATTAAAGACCCGCAGGGTCTCAGTTAATTCATGTATGTTGCATATTATTTAAATGCCCGCACATTTAATTGCGTGGCAGGTCACTAAAAAAATAAGCAATTACACTTAAAGGCGCTAGCAAGCCTCCCTAAAGGTTGCTTTCTGTGTGCTTCTTTAACCATACTTATGTAATTTATGGTCAGGCATTATGCAATTGCGTCGATTAACGCAATCAGGTCACAAGTCGGGGCATCCGACTGCTATGACATATTAAGTTCACCTACGACACGCAGTGCAACACACCTCTGTCGGCTAACCGACAAGACCCTAATGGGGCCACGGTGTCTAAACACCGCTCTTAAATTCTGTGTTAAAAACATAGTTGTATTTTTATATGCTTTATTACTGCAGAGGCTGTTTTTTCAGCCACGTACTTTTATTTCTTACAAGGGCTTAAACCATGCCTGCGAACATCAACGGTGGCGTATAAATCACTTCATAAGCAAGGAACAAATTCATAGCACCCTGCGACTTGAAGTCACGTTTAGGGTTTTTTGCTGTAGTATCCTGTCGTCTCGGCATTACATATCGTCTCATGGTCATACAGTGACCTCTATCTATGGCGTATTCATATCGCTGCTCGTTGAGAAGCTAGTTCAACAATGATGGAAGCACCCATGCTGCCACCGTATCTAGTGAATCGCCAGCTATGCCTGACGGACTTCGTATCCTCTGGCTTTATATGCTCGTCCAATCTATCAAACGGATTATGGTCTTCTATATTGCTACCACATGTCTTCTTGTGATCGGGCCCTACATGTAGGCTGAAAAGTCGTCTTTATATATCCACGCCTTCTCAAAGGCCGGGGGGCTTTATATTTCATGAGATCATTCTTATACAGGCTTAATGCCTTGTGTCTTATCAGACAGGGAAGTTCGCCACAGTGACCATATTATGGGCTCCATGACCCGCGCCTTCTTATTTGGCACCGCGGCAACAAGGACGAGAAACCCCTGAGGGCACAAACGACGAGAGTTCTAAGTTTCGTCAAACCCCCAAGGGAGCGTACAACGAGAACTCTAATGTTTCGTCAAACCCCCAAAGGCGTGTTCAACGAGGACTCTAGAGTTTCGTTAAACGCCCGAGGACGCGTACGAAAAGAACTCCAAGTTCCGTTAAACCCCCGAGGGCATGTAAGACGAGAGCTCTTAAATTCCGTCGAACCCTCGAGGGTAATTGCATGAGCTCCGGCTCTATTTGCCCCTGAGGGCCCGTAAGACGAGACCTCTTAAGTTCCGTCAAACCCCCGAGGGTATTTGTGTGAGCTCCGCACTCCATTAGTCCCTCGAGGGATGAACACCCCCAATGGTGATAGGATAGAGTTCGAATTCTATTCGAAGGGTTTAGCTACGGTTCTAACCCGTGAAACGACAAAGGACTATGGGACTTCATCCCCCCCACCATTCTTTGTCAATTCAAAACCCAGCCAAGCGTGAGTGCGAGGCTTCTTTGCCAGCTCTTAATGATGATAAGAGTTTGCGATAAAGTAAAACGCAAGCATGATGTCGTAGGCTCGAGCTCAAGAACACACATTTGCACAAAAAGAACACCCTCCAAATGAGAGGTAGACCTGGCAAAATTCTGCCCGTACCCGGTCAAAAACCCCAGGTACGGGTCTACCCGTGAAAATCAGACCCGTACCCGAACCGAACCGTATTTTCCGGGTCGGGTACAGGTTACCCAGGTTTACCCGTCTTTTTATACTATATATATCCTCTTTATGCCCTAATCCCCTAACCTCTCTCTCATTTCTCATCTGGTCTCTTCATATTTTTCCCATTCTTCTCTGCCTCCGCCCCAGCCCCATCTCTGCGCCACCACCCCATCCTTCTCCGCCGTAACTGCCCCTTTCTCTCTACCCTCTTCCATCTTCCCTCATCCCTCAGTCAATCAGTAATCACATATTCACAGTAGAGATCGAGATCGACCACCGACTATAAGCCCCCTCACTGAGATCTAGCTCCGACAGCCTAGGCATCAACCTTCTGGGACCCCTCACTCTTTAACGCGACCGCCGATCGCCCACCCTGACCTTCCTACTCTGCTGCCGGCGCGACCTTCCTGCGCTGCTGCCGCCACCTTGATGTCTTCTTTCTCAGTCTCAGATCGACTACAGACGGCCGTCAATCTTCTAGTTCATGCATGTGAATGTGATCATGTATTTTTGTTAATTTTTAATTGTCTTATTTTGGATTGTGGGTAGGGTTTGGGTCTGCCGATGGAGAACTTTATGCTTGTGATTATGTATGTGTTTACGTTTGATTGTATTATTTTGGATTGTGGTTAGGGTTTGGGGACTGGGAGTTGATGCTTGCAAATTGCAATTGACCAAAAATATGAAATGTGTTGGCAAAAAAAGGGAAAAGAAACAAAAGGAAAAAGAATATGGCTAACGGTAATAATTAATTAGCAAAATAAGGCAATGAAAATCTGTTTATAAAAAAAAAATTAATAAAAAATATGTCATTTACCCGAGGGTAATACCCTACCCGTTTGGGTAGGGTACGGATTCCTAAAAAGGCTACCCGGAAAAAGTCGGGTAAAATTTATCCGACCCGAATTTACCCGCACCCGGCCGAATTTTACCCGTACCCGGCTGGGTTACCTGTTTGCTAGGTCTAAGGAGAGGTGACCCCTCGAGGGGACATTCAAACACTTAGCACATGCAACAACTTGCATGCACAACTTTGTGTTCTCTCCCGAGAGAGGCTACCATGGGGCACAGCCTCTAAAGGATCTCGAGATCCCATGATTCGTCTTTCTAAAGATGATTCCGAATAGCCTACTCAGACGACATTCTAAGACTTAACTCTCAAGAGCTAGGGTTCTAGCGCCCTACTTGGCCAAAGTTCTAAGTCTTAAGCTCCCGCTTAGGTCGGAGCACATGGAAGAGAGAAATATTGTTACCCCTACAAGTGGATTAGAATCACTTACAAATCTGATGCATGTCTCGAGACACCAGGTATAAACTTCTTCAGCCAAATATTTTAGCTAAGGAAGTAGGGGCTTATGATATAACTCAAATATAACTTCCAATAATTGGGGAATACCTGGCAATCCTAATCAAACTGGGAGATCAATAAATTATCTTATTAGAGATTATGACGTGATCCTCGAGGATCCTGACGCGATCCTAACACGTCTGGCCCAAAGCCCAGTCCTACTAGGAGTCTTCTCCTACAGCTATATAAGGGGTCTACCCCTCAAGGTATGGGACAGTTACACAATTCATGCTTTTTCAGAATTACTATTCTGTAGCTGCGCTCTGACTTAAGTATCGGAGAGTTCTCCTCCGGGAACCCCACCCGGCGGTCACTCGTTTTCTGTCTTACAGGTCATCGGTCCAGGCTCGGGTTCCGCAATATACGCGGAGCATGTTTTTAGCAGCAACAGCTAAGGTGGAAGTCAAATATCAGTTCCGGATACATATTCCAAGTGCAACCTGTGTATGCAGTTCATACTTACTCATAAATCTTGAAAATCTAGATTTTTGTTGTTCCAAAAACTTTCTCACTATCACCTAAGCCCAAGTCATTTGATATGGAGGTATAACTCCACGAAAGCAAAAGGACCAAAGTATCGTCTCAAGCGGCTAGTTTAACAAGATATTAAAACAAGGAAAAGGATCAAAGAAATCAAATGCCCAACGATTTCACGAGATTCACCAATATGACTACTTTCCCAAAGCATATCCATACGTATATTTCTCTCAACCGAGCAATAACATATCTTAGAAAACCCTACATATCATTAGGATGGGCGAGGTAAGAGGTAAAAATATTAAGAATTTGTTTCAATTTCAAGGCGCACAAAACACCATTTTCTTTTGTACACAAATGGACTGAATTTTTAGGAATAATGGTGGGGTTTATCACTTTATTGTTACTCCCATCTTTTTAGTACTAGTTTTATATCTTGCATTCTCATCTTTGGAAATGTTGTACACCTGTAAATACAATTGCAAAGGTGAATGGTATTTATATAGCTAAAATAAAAGAAAACGCCAATTTTCATACGTTTTTATGTTTGTCATCACTCAAGGTTTATTTTTGCTTGCTAATCAAGGTTTAGCAACAAAGGGCGCGGCGGGCATCAACTTCCTTGTACAAAAGTGTACAAGAAGAGTTTTGTGGCGATGTGTTAGAAGAAATGTTTTAGTAATAAAAGAGAGCAAAATTTAGCAATATTCACCGGATATAACCCTGAAAACATGTACACATGCAAAACTCAACATTTGACAGGAGAATAGTGTGTAGCATTGCTAAAAAATCAAGCCGGCGGGTCTACACGTTTGGTGATCGTTCAATGGCTGGCCGGGAATGTCCACCTCAAGTCATCTTCATACTCCAGTTCCTCCTATAGCGAAAGTCAACAAAAGGGTTCCACTTTTTTAATACCATATGCCATATTCCTTATCCTTACTACTAAATGCGCCACTACCTTATAAAATATCTCCTCACCGGCACAGAATCCCTCACCCCAGAACCATCCTTCAATACTTGTTCATCTCTGCTCCAAAGAAGAAGAACAATGGAAGACAAGGAGCTTCGTCGCCAGAAAAGAAAAAAGTACCTCATCTACTTCATCATCTTCGTCATCTTCCAAGTCTTTGTCATAACCGTCGCTGCGCTTACCGTCTTGAAGTTCAAGAACCCTAAATTCCGCGTGCGTTCGGCCTCGTTTGACACTACTTTCGAGCTCGGGACGCCGGCACGTCCATCGTTCAACCTCGCCATGGACGCCCGGTTCGGTATCAAGAACACCAATTTCGGCCCGTTCAAGTACCAGGACACCACGGTTGACTTCTACTACAGGAACACCAAGGTAGGCAAGGCGTTTCTTCCTCGAAAGACGGCTAACCTCCTGTCCACGAAGAAAGTGAATGCTCTGGTGAACCTGTCGTCGGCCAACTTGACGAGCACGACGGAACTGGCAACCGATATCGGCTTGGGGGTGATTCCTTTGACCAGCCAGTCAAGAGTGAGAGGAAAAGTGACAATTATGTTTATGATGAAGAAGAAGCGAACCGGCACCATGGATTGTTACATGGAGGTTGCGTTGTTGACTAAGCAGCTCCAGAATTTGAGATGCAAGTGAGCATGAACATTCATTGTGTTCTTCAAGTTTTGTACTTTAAGGGACCATCCGATGGTACCTTTGCCTTCGGTTTTACATATACTTTACGTTGCACTCTATGTATGGTTTGTACTGAGATAGATGGATACATGTATATGCATAGAATGGGTTCTACTCGAGTTAATCGGTCTCTTTGATACTACAATTTATCCAGATATATGGTTATGTTAGAAAAGATTTTAGGACGGCAATTCCGGTAACAAAAATAGCGTACAATCTCTCTATAGTGACCATTGATTATCTATAAATATTGCTTGTAATTTTTTTGCAAATATCTTGGGCTACAATTCTAAACAATCTTTTTATAATGTCACTGACAAAAAAAATCGGTAAGTGTGTGGTTGTGGTCTCTCAATTCCTCTGTTACGTTATGCCTTCTTTTCTATATGGTCCACACCATTATTATTTTTAACATGAGTCCCCTGATGCCAAAAGGTCGTAAATCACATTATCTAAGGAGTCGTGAAAGTGACACCTTGAGAAAGCAACATAAGGAGAACGTAGGCAAATTCTACCGACACTGCTCCTCTACAGTTCCTAAACGGAGAACGCAGTTGGCGGATTTGGCCACGGTTTCACACTTTGTTTCGAATATTTTGTTGGTTTCCAAAGCTTGTCGCTATGTATTTACTAGTGCTTTAGCCACAAATGAATGTTTCAGTGGCTAACTCCTACTACAGAGTTCTCAAGATTTAATTAACTCCATAACTAAAATGCATAACATGATAGTCAAAGTGTTCCAAAAAGTATACGACACACAAATGCCAGGTCATGAGACGGCATATTCTTCTAAGACTGTTTTAGAGAGTAAATTCAATTAAGGGTTAATGTCAAATTTATGTCCTAAAGTATCATCTCAGTACGTCTTAACTATCCAATATTTCAATTCAAATGTGTCAAATAAGTACTTAAGTTTTAAAAAATGAGCCAAATTAGTTATGTTGTTCATGGAAGCTGGATTATGTCAAAAAATTCAAGGACATGACAGTCATTATGAAAAAAATATATTGTTCAACAGTTTAGGTAGAAGCTCTCTTGTTTTCCCTCTCCAACCCCTTTCTCTCTTCTTTTTCTTGGCACACACATACACAGAGTTACGCTCAAACACATTACCCCCCCCCCCCCACCTTCCTTAGAGTTATGCAAATGCGCACTCATGCAAACACACACACACATTATCCATTACACGCACACACATACACATCACCACAGTTACAACCCCCCACATAACCCACACACACAAGCACACCACACACACTGTTACACACAGTTACACACACAATTTACCCAGTTACACGCACCCTTCCCCCCCCCCCCAATGCACACACACATTACACAGTCACACGCACCCTTCCCCCCCCCCCCCAACGCACACACACAAGCACACTACGCACACCACACACACTATTACCCACACGTTACCCAGTTACACGCATACACACATTACACAGTCACACGCACCCCCCCCCCCCAATACATTCACGCACACTGTTAGACACAGACACAGTTACACGCATACACACACTACGCACACCACACACATTGTTACACACAGTTACACACAAGTTACCTAGTTACACGCATACACACATTACACAATCACACTCACCCTGTTAATAATACCTTGTTAGGCAAACAATAACATTTGGTGCACAAACCAATTCACACGTGTACTGTTGCTACTCTATCCTCAGTAGATTAGATTATCTCATAGGCATTTGAATTTCATAGTTTAAACATTCAAATGTAAACAGAACCCATGGTTCTCTCCATAAACTTCTCACTTCACATGCACCAGCCGTGTATTATAAATCAGTAAAGAGAGAAATGAAAAGCTGCTGGAAAAGCATTCTGTACATGGTATCAGAGCCCTTCTGATTAAAAGCTCATTTTTTCTCGATCCATGGCAAATCCTATAGTTCTCTTCAATGCACCATCCCACCTCCCTACCAAACTTACATACACCAACTTTACTGTATGGCGAACCCAGTTATATTTCGATCTCATTGGCCATAATCTTCTTGGGTCCGTTGATGGCTCAAATCCACCACCTCCGAAAACAATTCCTGAATCCTCCACTTCCACCAAACAAATTCCAAATCCAGAATACACTCTATGGCTTCACCAAGATCAACTCATTCTCAATGCTATGCTTGGAAGTTGTGTCGAAACCATTCAGCCTCACATCTCCACCGTTTCTTCCTCTCAGGAATCATGGGAACGTCTCCTAGTTCTCTTCGCCAACAAATCTCGCTCACGAGTCATGTCTCTCAAAGAACGTCTCCTCAACAACCCTCGCAGCACTCGCTCTATTCCAGAATATCTCCAACACATGCGAGCAATTGCTGATGATCTTGCACTCATTGACAATCCCCTCTCTGAGGATGACTTGGTTCTCTACAGCCTTGGTGGTCTTGGTTCCGAATTCAAAGAAATTGCTGCCGCAATTCGAGCTCGTGACACATCCATCTCATTCGACGAACTCTACGACAAACTTGGCGACTATGAACTTCATCTCAAGAAGGAAGATCCCATCCCTTCTCTCTCTATTGCCACGGCAAATTACACTCATCGCCCCAACAGGTTCATACCTCGAAACTCATTCACCAACGGCAATGCTTCCGCGGGGTGTCACTCTAATCATTTCCATCCTCGAAATACCGCTCATTCTCCTAATCATCCAAATACCAACCTTTCCAGCCAAAATAATTGGTCAAGCTCAAACACCCAACATCGCATGGCCACGCCTCGATCCTCTCTCTATTGTCGCTTTTGTGATCGTCCGGGACATGTTACAAACGAATGTCACAAGCTTGCCCGCTTTCTTCGTGAAAGTGATGTTCAAACTGTGCATTCTGTTCAACATCATGCACCCACTGCAAATGCCACCACACTTAATCGTCCAGTCTCACCATCCTGGCTATTTGACACCGGTGCCTGACATCACGTGACCTCTGACACTAATACTCTCCAAACCTATTCAGACTATGGAGGCCCAGACGAAATTCACATTAGTGATGGTTCAGGTTTGCCGATATCTCATGTTGGCCATACTAAATTACGCACATCTCATACCACGTTTGCCTTAGATGATGTCCTATGTGTTCCGTCAATCAACAGAAATCTCATTTTTGTTGCAAAATTTTGTCACTCTAATAATGTCTCACTTGAATTTTTTCCTCTACATTTTGTGGTGAAGGATCTACGCACGGGGGCGCATCTTCTTCGCGGGGAGAAAGTAAATGATGTATATTGCATGTCCTCATCACCCACTCCACAAGTTCATTCCATTTCAAAATCTCAACTCTCTGAATGGCATCAGCGTCTCGGTCATCCATCACTACGAGTTTTATGCTCAGTCCTTGAATCACAGAAGCTAGGATCGTCCCTGTCTTTAAAAAATTCCTTTCATTGTACCTTCTGTGATTGTAATAAAAGCCACAAACTACCGTTTGATGCAAACTTATTTACTAGTTCTCGACCATTGCAATTAATTTACACTGATGTTTGGGGGCCTACTGACTTATCGCATTATCGTTTTCGTTACTATCTAATTTTTGTCGACCATTACACAAAATATATTTGGCTTTATCCTATGCGACAAAAATCTGATGTTCAAAGTCTTTTTACTCAGTTCAAAAATCTAGTTGAAATTTTTTTTCAACTACCGATCATGTCCATATACTCAGATAATGGTGGTGAATATGAAGCTCTCAAAGAAACTCTCACAACTAATGGCATTTCTCACTTCACCACCCCTCCTCATACACCTGAACATAATGGCACCTCCGAACATCGTCATCGGCACATCGTCGAAACTGGTAGAACACTTCTTCAAGCCTCCTCACTTCAGCAAAAATTTTGGCTGCATGCATTTCTCACCGCCGTTTTTCTTATAAACCGGCTTCCTACTACAATTCTTGATTTTAAATCACCATTTGAAATGCTCTTTCATCATCCTCCAAACTACACTCGTCTAAAAATTTTCGGTTGCCTCTGCTACCCTTGGCTTCGTCCATACACCTCCTCTAAACTCCAGCCTCGTTCCATACCTTGCATTTTCCTCGGGTATTCTACAACTCAATCAGCTTACAAATGTTTTGATCCTGTCTCAAATAAACTCTTCGTCTCGCGTCACGTTAAATTCGTCGAACACACGTTCCCCATGCAAAATGACAGTATACATCGCTTACTTTCTACACAAGGCAACAAGCCTCATGCTGCGGTCCACTCACCATAAGTGACCAGTCAAGACCCACTTTCCTCTCTCACGTCATGTCCCTGTTTAACAATTTCCCAGCCCCACAAAACTCTCCCAATTATGCTTCTTTCCTTATCCCACTCAAACAATCTTGCTTCTTCAAACTCTACCAATTCAAACACCAACAACTTTAACCCCAGATTATGCCAATCCATTTCCCCACAAAACTCTCCACCCATCACGCCACCTAACCCCTCACATCCTTCCTTATCTTCCTCTCATTTAAATAATACCAATCAAAATTTGTCCTCATCTCTCCACCAATATCCATTCCAATCTTCACAAAATCTTTATGCATCTCCTTTAACTAATACCAACCATTCCATTCCACAGACCACACAGCATCCCACTACATCCTCCTCCCTCACATCGTCCCTTCCTTCACCTCTACTTTCTCTACATCTTCCTCCTTCCCGAAACCTATCCACCCAACGGTCCCCTCGTACACGTCGCCCAAATCCCAAATACTTTAACCCCACCTATATTAATCACACCACACTTCATCCCTTACCCCTCACCTTAGAACCAACTTGTCTATCTCAAGCTGAACCTCATTGGCGCAACGCCATGTCCGAAGAATTTGACGCCCGGCTTCGAAATGGTACATGGGACCTCGTTCTAAAAACGGACCAAAATGTTGTGGGTTGTAAATGGATCTTCCGAATCAAGTGCCATCCAGACGGTACAATTGCCAAGTACAAAGCTCGCCTCGTGGCGAAAGGTTTTCATCAACGTCCTGGCATTGATTATGCGGACACCTTCAGTCCCATCACCAAGCCGGCAACCATCCGTATTGTTCTCTCTCTGGCGCTCTCTCACAATTGGCCACTCCGTCACTCGACATCAACAATGCCTTCTTAAATGGCACCCTTTATGACGACGTATACATGACTCAACCTCCTGGCTTTCTTCACTCCAGCATGCCTAATCATGTCTGTAAACTCTGCAAAGCCCTCTATGGCCTTAAGCAAGCACCACGTGCTTGGTATCAAGAACTCAAGGGCTATCTTCTCCAAGCTGGCTTCCTCAAATCCGTGTCTGATGCCTCTCTTTTCATCTACTCCAAGGACATTGTAACTGCCTATTTTTTAGTATATGTTGATGACATTATCCTGATTGGCAAAGACACTGAATTTCTTGATTCTTTTGTCAAGAATCTTGACCTTCGGTTCTCGCTCAAAGACCTTGGTCCTCTTCATCATTTCTTGGGTGTTGAAGTTATTCCTACGCCTGGCGGTCTATTTTTATCTCAACATCGGCGCATCAATGATTTATTAAACAATGTCTCGATGACTGGCGCCAAGGAAGTGAACACTCTTATGTGTACCTCTTCTACTCTTACCCTCCATGATGGCTCCTCGCCTGTTGATCCTACACCATACAGGAAACTTGTAGGTGCTCTGCAATACCTCTCCCTCACTCGGCCCGATGTATGCTTTGTCGTCAATCGCCTCTCTCAGTTCATGCACTCTCCCACTGCACTTCACTAGACAGCCCTGAAACGCATTCTCCGTTATTTGAAAGCCACAATCCACCATGGCCTTTATCTTCGCAGAGGAACTCCTCTCACGCTTCAAGCTTTTAGTGATTCTGATTGGGGTGGCGACCGTGACAATGGTCGTTCCACCACTGGGTACATTCTTTATCTTGGCACCAATCCCATTTCATGGAAATCCACTCGCCAGAAATCAGTCTCTCGCTCCTCCTCAAAAGCAGAATACAAAGCCATTGCCAATTACACTGCTGAAATTCTCTGGGTTACCAATCTTCTTCATGAACTTGGCATCACTCTTCCCCAACCTCCTACCTTATTTTGCGACAACACTGGCGTAACTTATCTTTGTGCCAATCCCATCTTCCACTCCCGCATGAAACATATTGCCTTGGATTACCACTTCGTTCAGGAATGTGTCACCAACGACTCCCTCCGTGTTCATCATATCAACACCAGAGATCAACTGGCCGACATCCTCACAAAGGCACTGAATCGTCAATAATTTTTACACCTTCGAGCCAAGATCGGAGTCACCAATGGTGCCTCAATCTTGTGGGGGCGTGTTAATAATACCTTGTTAGGCAAACAACAACATTTGGTGCACAAACCAATTCACACGTGTACTGTTGCTGCTCTATCCTCAGTAGATTAGATTATCTCATAGGCATTTGAATTTCATAGTTTAAACATTCAAATGTAAACAGAACCCATGGTTCTCTCCATAAACTTCTCACTTCACATGCACCAGCCGTGTATTATAAATCAGTAAAGAGAGAAATGAAAAGCTGCTGGAAAAGCATTATTTACACACCCCTCCCCCCAACCCACTCACACAAGCACACTATGCACACCACACACACTATTACACACAGTTACACACACACACGTTACCCAGTTACACGCATACACACATTACACAGTCACACGCACCCCCCCAATACATTCACGCACAATGTTAGACACACACACACAGAGTTAAAGGGTAGAGAACAAAAAAAGTTTCAAAATACCCTCTATTCCTGACCTTTAGATCTCCCTCCCTCGCGATGAGCGATTTCTGCCATCGCCGCTATCCTCTCTTGCCTTCAGAGCAACCACCATGTCTCTCTCCGTCTCCCCTCCATAGACACCATCATCATCCCGTTGGGGGATTTGCCTCCCAACATGACAAAGTCGAGGGGTGACGACTTCGACGTGGGCGAGAACAAGTGGGGAGGCATGTATATTTCGGCCATAATGAAGATCCAGCGAGGTGAATCGAGGAGATTCTGGTAATGTGTTGTGGGTTGGGAGAAAGGGCAACGTGAGGTGGAAATTACCAAAAAAAATATTATCTGGCTCATTTTTTAAAATTAAGCACTTATTTGACACATTTAAAATGTTGAATATTTAAGTCATACTGAGGCGGTATTATAAGATACAAATTTAACATCAACCTTTCAATTTATAGGAGAAACAAGACCAACGATTGGGATTTAAGGCAGTTCAAGATTCTAGACGAATGGTGGCACCTAATTATGACTTGTAAAGAGATAGCAAGTTGCCAATAAACAACCAATGATCACTAATTTACACAGACACCTTCCTTTCTTTAAAATCGCTTTATAACCGTCACTTCTAAAGTTAACATTTTTTCATGCACAAGACTTCGGGGTTAAGAACTTTGGTAAACTGATGCCCAAATGTTAAGGACTTGTTCGTTAATTATTTTGTATTTTAATTTTCATTGTTCTTATATCCAGTTAGGATGTATACTTTTATCATTTTGGTTAGCTTTTTTCTAGCAAAATTTTTGAGTGATTTGTGTACTTATACCAATTTTATTTCCACTTTGTAGCCACTTATTTGCGTGCTTATAAGTCCTCATAATTTATGTGAGTAAGTATCGTAATACTCCAAAAATTTCTCAATTTTTCAGCTGCATTGCCACCCTAGTCAAATGCAACTCCACCCTTTTCCCTTTTCTAACGACATTCCCACCTATAACCATCCCAAATCACCAATATCCACCACCATAGTGGTTCGGTGATGGTTGTGGGTTGCGAATGGTCAGGGAGAGGAAAATATTCTGGTTCTAGGTGCGGTTGTATTGGTGGTTGAGGGCGGCGTTCCAATAGTACGGTGGTATAGTGGGTCGTACCTAGCGGTGGAGAGAAGATTGTAGACACTAAAAATAATTTTTACCGAACAATGGTAAATTGTTTTTAGGACTAGTCAAATATTCGACGCTGCGAAAAATGTGGGCTAGATGCTGACTTGGCGTCAAACAAAAGTAATGGGTCCAAATCAAGATTAAGTCTGGAAAATTAGCCCAAGTAAGATTATGCGGTCCGGCCCATGGTCTTCTTCTACCAGAAAGTTCAATTATGTCAGGTTTGACGAAAAGAAATTAAATGGAACTAAATCCATTTAATTAATCAAGATCACGTAATTGAGGGGGACAAAATCCCTTTAATTAACAGACAAAGCCTTAAATCACGGGTTTTCTAAATTTAACCACACCTCTTTGCCTATAAATAGAGGACTTTGGGTAGGAAGAGGGACACACCAAGTTTCTGCAAACAAGCCAGCGCTCTGTCAGAACTCTGTCTCAAGCATACAACATCTCGAGAATCACGCTTCACTTGAAGAATAATACGTACTAATCTAGTGTCATTCTTCAATCGAGCATTCTCGACGTTAAATATTCGTCACTCTTTGATCCTCAACATCAAAGAGAAATTTAGTTTCAACCGTGAAGATTCTACAAGTCAAGAATCACCTTCAAGGAAGAATTCAACGTAGCGGTTCAAGAACAAGCTATTATAGCCCTTGGGTCGTGAC
>JAVXUP010002969.1:0-95046 GCA_033070095.1 Escallonia herrerae | reverse complement strand
CTGAAGCCTGAACTATTGTAGAGGTACACTCTTGAGTCTTGACTCTTGTACTTATCATAAAAGTGTTCTTTGTAAGCATGAACTTAATTAGGGATTACACAAAATCATTTCTACACCTAAAAGCAATCAAACAAGGAGAAACAAATAGGCAATTAGATCAAACAAGCATATCGGGCTTCCCCCCATTAGAGGTACCCAGTTTCATAATTAACCTCCAATTACAGTTTCTAGTTTTCCAATCTTACATGTTGAATCAATTGTTCTTAACTTCATCCTGTACATGTGAAGATGTTGGTGTTTGTTGGGTTTTCACTTTTCATTGTTCTTGATATATGGATTATAGTAAAACTTCATACTGTACATGTGAAGTTTTCACACTGCACTAAGCCAGTAATGCACTTAACTTGCATGAAGTTTTCAAACTGGAATGCCAACAACATGAGAGAGTGCACCACTTTGAAATGGAAGCAAGATGTCCAAATTTGAGAGTACACCTTCAGTGCATGTTGCTGTTCTTTACATGAATGCAGTGATGCACTACTATATTATTAATGGTTCTGTAATGTAACTTTGTAGGACTTTTACACTTGGTGACTAATTTAAGCTTTTCAATTTGTCATGTAATGCAATTATGATGTATTTTTTTGTTATTGGACTATTGTTTTTTCTTGAAACAGAATAATGTTTGAACTACGCTAAAACCGATCCAAACCGTTCAATTTAAACCGAGTGAACCGTTCAAACCGAGGTGTCTCGGTTTGGTTTGGTTTGAGAATTTGTGAACCGAGGTCATTGGTTCGGTTTGCGGTTTGACCCCCAAACCGAACCGTGCTCACCCCTACTGGAGACTAAGAAAAGGTGCTAAAGTAACCAGCTAGTTGAAACACAAGATGTATCAAGTGCGTCCTACGGCACCAAAAAGAGTGTATCCCATGCACAAATTTCATGTAGAGAGGAAAGAAGTATAAGGCTGCATGTACTTCAATATCCTAGTACAATAAGTTGCATAAGTTACTGCTTCAAACAACTAACAACTGGACAACTTTATCAGAGCTGTAAATTTGTAAATAACCCCTCAAATGTTGAAGAGGACGTCACTCTCTTCGTAACATATGCTATTAAAGATGAGATCGATTTGGCCAATCATATTTTCCTCTTCTCGATAGGATAGATTGTTTTTTTTGGTTATGAGTCATAGTAGAGAGCTACGTGAGAGTAAATGTGCCAGCTCCATTTTGAAAGTTAGGAAGATAGCAATGATGCACTGTACAAATGGAACATTTTTCTCCGTTGGCATTCAATTTGTCAGTGGGGACAAGCAGAAACTCTCTCACTTGGGACCAAATGAGGCTGTATATGATGGGCACATTCACTACGTACCATGGTGCATTATGAAATGGAAAATCGGCTCCACATCGGTTCATCTCGCAAGCCTGGCAAAGTTTGTACGGCTGAAAGAGCGTGAGAAAGACGGATACAAATTCCATATTTTTGTCAGTGATCTTCTCAGAATCATGTGATTCTTTACTTCCACGTAAATTAGCCAGGTAAATAAGGTCTGTCCCTGAGAAACAAATGAGGTCAAAGTATGTCATGGTGCTAAGGAAGCGGGCCAAAGTACACGTCGAGATGCTGCAAGTAGTACGGTCCGACTCAAAGATCGAGTATGATATAGTGGTACAGAGCAATGATGATAACCGACACGACTTAGTCGAAGTGACTAATGAGATGAGGGTCATGAGTCCAATGTTCAAAGCTTAGGTCAGGTGCTTATGTCCAATGATGGGGACCGACACGATCTTAGTCAAAGTGACTAAGACCGAATTGAAGCATATGTCAAAGTCAAGGTCAAGGCGCATGCTGTTGTAAAAATATAAACAGACATCGACATGCAGAGAAAACAGTAATAGAGACATGTAGCATGAGTGCCGCGTGATTGGAGCCAAGATGGACTAGTATAATCTACGTATTAGGTTTATAAGAAATAATGATTTTTGTTTCCTCTAATAAGAGCAAGGGGGTTCTTTACTTCTTTGTCACATTAATATCCATTTATAACATGCCCTTATCATTATCCTTATTATGTAAAGAGGCTGATGCTATTTATTCATTGATTTGACATGTCCAAATAAGAGAGCAGATACATATCAGTAGATAATATGGTGATGGTGAATTTTTTTTATTATTATTAACCTTTTGCACAAGCCAATTTAGCTCCGCTGGTTACTGTTCTTTTTCTTTTCCACATTTATGTTATTGCATTTTTTTGTTTGATTACCATTTTTAAGTTCTGCTTTTTAAAAAAATTCAAACACTATTCGCTGACTCTTTGCATATATATTATCGAAACTCATGCTACTCATGCCGGTTTATATATGTGAGAAAATGTGATTCAACCAACCTAAGAAGACATTTCATAATTTAGAGTAGTATACTTTAATAAGTTTTGTAATTATAAAAATGATATCCAAGTAACTTTATAAATGTTTCCAAATTTTTTTGAAAAGACAAATTCTTAGATTTGAAAAAACATAAAAGCGAGAACGAAGAAACGGGACAATCAGACGAAGTATTACCATTAGACTATTTTGAAGGGTCCTTATGCATTCAGACAGCAGAAACATGAAGCTTGGCGCATCATTTGCTTGGGAAGCGAGAAAGATGACGAAGTATGTGTGGGGTGGGGGTGTGGCCGTGTGGGGGTTTTATAAACTGCATTTCTCTATCATCGAACTTCTTCTTGTATTATCTATCTTTCATTGCAAACGTTAAGAGCAAAACATTTCAAATCCCCTGTTGTTATTATTATTATAATTTTGTTTAAAATTTAAAAAAATTATCAATTTACATAAAAAAGGAGCCAACTTAATTCTAAACGAATGTGGAAGCGCATTCGTGAAAACTTGTCGTCCAACGAGTCTCTAATCAAACTTATTAGGATCATCTTTGCTTTCGAGGCAACTCGAATTCCACGTGCAAGTTCTCTTTTGTAGTTTTGTTTTTTCATATATGTTTCTGGTTGTATATAGCCTCGATCTGTCTGAAAACCCATTTTCCTCTCCTTATTTTGTATGGGCTACTTTCCACCATCTATAAACCTTTGTCATACATTAGACTTGGTAAATCTGAAAATTTTTAAACTGTAAAAATTTTAGTGTGAAGAGATTTTAAACTTTGCGCTATTTTTAAATATTTTCATCCCCAAACTCTTGTGCAACATCAGATTACGTACACAGACACTCCCAACATTTTAAACTTCGTGCTATTTTTAATTTTTACACTGCAAAAATGATCTATCCAAAACTTTAAGTCATAACAGAGACAGACTAATTGCAGGCCACTATCAGTCATTGAAGTTTACGACCACAACGTATTTGTTGATTTTTATAAGCCCCCGTTTAATGACAACGCATGACATTGACACTATTCAAGTCAATGCCTATATGAATTTTTGGATGGTGGAGACCAATGCTTTCGGTTGTTTAGCATAATTAAATACATATTTAACTATTAAATCATTTTCAAAACTTTTATTTGTACACTCTATAAGCAGCTATATACTGTCATCTTGTTACAAAAATGCACTAACGACAGTTCTATAGTTATATAGAACTGTTTCAAAACTTTTATTTCTCATAATTATAAATATCGTACCGAAGAAAGTATCAATTTTCTCTGTAAGTAATACGTATTAGTACCGTTTCGGTATCGTCACAGATTGTAGACAGTTATATATATATTTTTATAAGTAATAAAAAAGTAAGCCATAAGTTGCAACAAATTAGGACACAAAATGTCTTATTCTTTCTCTCCCTTTCAAAACATAAACTAAATTGTATCATTAATGTCACTTAAAACCTATGCCCCAAAAAATATAGCATTTTCACTTAATGTATTAGAAATATAAAACAAAGTTGTAACCAAAAAAGAGAAAAAAAAATGTAAACATAATGAAGTAAAGTAAAGTAGAGTAGGTGAAAAACTAAAGTTAGTCCCGCTTGTCACAAAACCTTCTTGTCTTCCATTCTCTATTAGGAAAATTAGAAAAAACAGGGGATTTGGAGTTAAATATTTGTGGATGAGGGGTTTATTTTGAAAAATTGTGAAAAAGTGGGGGTGACTTTTCAAAATTTCTGAACAAGGGATAGACTTTAAAAAAAATGTGTTTTTTGAAATCAACTAATTTGGACTTCCCAAATTACCCTTCTTGCCAAAATCGTTGACCACTGTTCTGATACAAGTCTTTCTGCAAGAATGCAAGTACGGTTATGCGAAAAATACTTGTTAGTTTGTATAGATATTCAAGTTGTTTTTGCCCTTCGAACTGATACAATACGAACTTTGCTTAAGGGAAGGGCTTATATTAGAACACCCAAAGATTTACCTGATATGAACATGGTGGGGTACAATATACATAAATCTTGAATCAAAGTCAGCATACTTTCTCGCTAATGCCTATCAAACTTTACTTGCAAAACAAGTCAACAAAACAAAACTAATATTTCCATACTAAACCTATTTTTTCCCCCAAATTTTAGACCACTTCATATTCCAACCCAAGAGCTCCAAAATCTTCTACCAAAAGTATCTTACTAATGATCATTATTGGCACCATGGAGCACCAGCTTTTTGGGAGCTGAGGATCAATAGCCTTCAACTCGGCCACGTTGCAGCCCACAAATTCTAAACATACGGAGGATCTTGGTTAAGAGCTAACCATAGAAAAGAGAGGATTGTGTCTGTCAAAGGCATGAACCATGATCTTGGTACAAGGTCGGCAAAGTTAGACTCCTGCTTGTCCATAATGTGAGCAAGGACAAACGTATCGGCAGAATTGAAGTGACCGGAACGAGAAAGGCTGTAATGAACGATAATGGCATGAAGGAATTTTGAGCTAGCCAGAAGTTAGGTGTGCTTGGGCTATACAAGTTAGTGATCATCGGATTGTATAGTGAACCACTTTCAATAATTTTGTGGACCTAGGAAGGTCTAACTTCAAGTCATTATCTTAGGGTTAATTAACTATTAACATGTGAGAAACAAGAAAACCCATTTTGACTATAAATTCCCAATTTAGTTTTTCATGTTTTCTTAGGAAGTTTGACAGTTGGGCTTCTGAAAATTAATAGATTTGCTTCTTAAGAGAAAATTTGGGGAGTATGTTCACTGCCTAATATAAGTCACGCCACTCGGCTATCTTCCTATTTTCGTGCCCAATTTTTATATTCCCCATTAACTTCAACTAGGCATATATTCTGCCTTTCTTTCAATAGGGCTCCTAATTCTGTCATTGATTGGTTCAGTAGTGCTCCCAAAAAAATTGGTTATATTGTCAATTGTATATACTGGAGACCTATATTTCTGATTATACTAATGAAACCTCTCTAGTAATATGGTACTTTATTAGGGTTCGTTTGACGAAATTTTTTTTTTGTTTTCAGTTTTTAAAGAGCAGCTTAATTTTTTTTTTTTTATAAAAACAAGTGGGTGTTTGATAACTCCTTTTTTTTTGGTGTTTGGTAACCCTTTTTATTTTAATTTTTTTTTGTGGTTTGCGGTGGCGGTGGTGGTGGTGGTCGACGGTGGTGGTGGTGGTGGCCGACGGCCGGAGGTGGCTGCCGGCAATCACCAGCGGTGGTGGCCGGCGGCCGGAGGTGGCTAACGGCAGTCTCCGGCGGTGGTCGCCGGCGGCCGAAGGTGACTGCCAGCAGTCTCCGGCGGTGGCTGCCTGCAGTCTCCGACGGTGGCTGCCTGCAGTCTCCGGCGGTGGCTGCCGGTGGTCGCCGGCGGCCGGAGGTGGTTGCCGGCAGTCTCCGGCGGTGGTCGTCGGCGGCCGGTGGTGGCTGCCGGCAGTCTCCGGCGGTGGTCGCCGGCAGCCGGAGGTGGCTGCCGGCAGTCTCCGGCGGTGGTCGCCTGAGGTGGCTGCTGGTGGTGAGAGGGTGGTGGTGGTGGTCTAAAAAAAAAACCAGTTTTTGGAGTTTTTTTTTTTACTCTTCAGTTTAAAAATTGCTTTTTAAATTGAAAAAAAATTGTTATCAAACGCTCCTTTTTTTTTCAAATTTTAAAACTGAAAAAAAGAGGCAAAAAAAGAGTGTCAACACTACAAGAAAACAGGGTTTTAGCGACGGGGTAATCCGTCGCTAAAAGCCAAAAATCCGTCTCTAAAAGAATTAGCGACGGATTCACCGTCGCTAAATATCCCTCGTATAAAAGCCCGTCACTAATAGTTTAGCGACGGAATTTTTAAATCCGTCGCTAAATATGTCATTTTTACCGACGGATTTATTTTAATTAGCGACGGATATTCCGTCGCTAATTATATTCTTTAGTGACGGATTTATATTTTCGAGACGGAATATTCCGTCGCTAAAAAACTTATTTAGCGACGGAATATTCCGTCGCTAAATAACTGATTGTAGGAATACTTTAGCGACGGAATTAATCCGTCGCCAAAAGTCAATTTTTTTTTTGAATTTTTTTTTATTTTTCAATTACCCAAACCTGTAATACAATTTTCAAATCTCAACAACAACGCGCAATAATCAATACAGAAAGAAATATATATAATCAATTATAAAAAAAATTCATATATGTACAAGCCGGGAACCGGATATAGCCGGTTAGGAGAGGGGAGAAGAGTACAAGGCGGGCACGGGGGGGGGGGAAGCTAGGAACGGGCACGAGAAGGGGCTCATCAAGGGTTTCCGAGTCCCGGATCTGGATCCTGCTGATCCGGGGCCGGGGCGGCCTGTCCAGCAGTGCCCTGCTCCCTGATCATCCGGCACACCACTGTAGCAATGCGCTGGATCTCCTCGTCGTCCAACTGAGGCCGAGGAGCCGGTGTCTGTGGAGGGGCAGCAGGGGGTGAGGACGCTCCTATCACGGCACGAGCAGTCGTGCTAGGCAGGCCGCGTATGCGGCCTTTCGGCCGATTCACGACCTCCGGCGTATCCAGCCATCGCTTCAACCCCCCAGTACTCGCAGCCGTACTAGTGGACGCTGATGGCTGTCCGGACTGCTGCTCGGACCCCCTTAGCTGTTCATACGAGGCCTGCAAAAATAGTGGTTTAACGATATGTTAGGGCATTAATTAACGAAACAGACATTGAGGATAGAAAGAAAAAACATTAACTTAAATAAATTGACTCACATCGATCCGCCGGGCAATATCTGAAATATAGTCGCCCGCCCGGTGCGTCTCGTCCTTGTCCTTCTTCCGCACGTGCGTCTGATTATACGTCAGAGCTACGACCTCATCGTCCTCCAGATCCGGGTGCTCGACCGCGTTCTTGTGTCGGACGATGTCGTGTGGCACCGACCCCCCCGTGTGCGTCGGATCTTTGTTCTGTCTGTTCTCAGTCCCGCTCTTACTCTTGGCGTCCCAACCTGGATCCGCAGCCCACCGATCTATCATCTCCCCCCATACACGGTGAGATATCCAATGTGGGGGATATCTCGCCATGTCCGTCATCGGGGCACCCGCGGGCAGCGCCTTCTTCGCCCGGTCCCGTGCATCGTGGAGCCATCGGCGGTAATTCTTGCCGATGTAGGCAAAGAAAGCCTGCTGCCCCAGTACCTGCTGCTGAGGCGTGTCAAACGTGAACCCCTCCTGTAAGGCATTCAATAACACAAATTAACAACATAAAACAAACTGTAATTTAACATTTACTAACGCTGAAAAAAATACTTCACCGTACCAGCCACTCCTCCCATAGGGCCTCCCTCGCAGCGGCATCCCAGTCCTTCCAGTACAGGCGTGGCTCGAAGAATCGGCCCTTCACAAGAACGCCGATCTTCGTCCTCGCAATATTCTCCAGGATCCTGCCAAAGAAGTAATTAAATTAATTAATACAGTTCAAATATAAATTAACACCCCAAAATTTTAAACATAAGGCATGAGGTGATATTTTTAGTACTTACAGGCCCTCCTGCGTGAGCGTAACTCTCTGTTTACGCTGGGGGTCGATGCGTACCCCGCGTGTCGGACCACGGCCTCGTCGAGATCCTACAAAACACAGACATTAATACAGTTCAAATATAAGGCTAGCGAAAATGTACGAAACACCGTTATCAACTATACCTGAGGTAGAACCCACGGAAGATGGAGAATGCACGCGCGTGTGGGATGAATCTGCGTCGGGCTGGGGCGACGGCTCGAGCTGGGGCTGGGGCGACGGCTGGGGCTGGGGCAACGGCGATGGCTGGGGTGACGGTGTCGGCGACGGCTGGGGCTGGGCCCCCGATGGCTGTCCGCGATCACTCTGTGCCTCGTCATCAGTAGGCAATGACGAGGTGGGACTAACCGGGGAGGAAGCAGCTCGGCGTCCAGCCCGGCCACGAATAGCCCGTATCCTATCCATATCTGACTTCATATAGATTATATACAAAGACATTAACACGTGAAAAATAATAATTTAGGCATAAATCATCATCGGCACTATATATATATATATATATATATGAACGGATGTGCAAAAACACATCAATAAACACCAAGTTCTAAAATGTTACTACATTTTTCCCGTGATGTTACAACATTACAAGTCAATCATTTTCAGTTTGCGAATCATCTTCATCACTTTCGTCGTCGCCCTCTTCTTCGTGGGACTCGTCGTCCTCTTCATCTTCTAATTCATCCTCTTCATCAGTAGACTCGGTCACATCATCTCCAACACTTTCAACATCTTCCGCGTCATCATCTACGACTTCTTCTCCCACAAGAAGTGTTGTTGGAAGAGGAAGATCGTCCTCCTCGTTGTTGACCTCAACAGGGAACAAGACACGTGGTTGGTCGGCTTGAAAGGAGTCTAGCTCACTGTCATATGTCACGGGCAATTTCTTGGACTTGATAGTTGTATACCAATGAGATTTGGGATTGGCGACGTCCTCCGCGTAAAAGACTTGTACAGCTTGACTAGCAAACACAAAGGGCTCGTCTGATGCAAGTCTTGACTTGACATTGACATCTACAATCCCTTGAGAGCTAACACGGATTCCTCTACTGCATGTGACATCGAACCACGTACACTTGAACATTACCAGGCGGTTTTGGGAACCCAAATATGTTAGCTCAACAATCTCATCTAGCTCTCCGTAAAAATCCATGCAATTCTCGGCATAACAGTCGCCGTTGACCAAGACTCCACTGTTTTGGGTTTGTTTTGTTCGGTCATCATCTTTTACGTTAAACCTAAACCCGTTGATGATATAGCCTCCGTAACTTTGTTCGGTCATCATCAAGTTGAGTACCTTTGAAGGGGAACTAAGGGTTTCTATGCATGCATGTGTTCAGAAATTGATAAGATATGCAAGAATCTTTCCGAAATATCAAAACTACAGAATGATCGTTGCATATGTTACCAATTCCACATTAAATAGAACTCGTTGGCAACGAGTTGAACCATCTCGTTGCCAATGGACTTCTCAAAACAACAATTAATATAAAAGAAGGCAGGGTTTGTAAACAACGAGTAATTGAACCATCTCTGGGCAACATGGAGTAATTATGGGATGTACAAGGGCTAATTAGGGCTAACTGGGTTATTAGGGTTAATTACGATTATTAATTATAGCTGATTAGGACTAATTAGGGTTATTTAGTCCTAATTAGGGTTTAATTGTGCCGAGTAGTGATGATTAGTCCTAATTAGGGCTAATTGGGCTTAATTGGGTTATGTTAGGGCTAATTAAGGTTAATGAGGGATAGTTTCGGATAATTATAGCTGACTAGGGTTGATTATGGCTAATTAGAATTATGTAGTCCTAATTAGGGTTTAATTGTGCCGAGTAGTGCTGATTAGTCCTAATTAGGGCTAATTTGGCTTAATTGGGTTATGTTAGGGCTAATTAGGCTTAATTGTGCCGCGTGTCTGACACCTCTGGACACGTGTCCGACATATACCGACACGTGTCCGACGCCTTTGGACACGTCCACGAAGCCTCCAGACACGTGTCTGACTCCCACCGACACGCACCTCCAGACACATCGGCATACGTTAATTTGTTTTTTAAATGTCGGACACCGTCGATCAGACTTGCTGTCCGTGTCTGCGCTAACTAACAGGTATCTCAATCCAATTGGGTCCCATCCTTCGTCAACAATCTCAATTCCGACACCTCATATTGGGTGTCGATATGGTGTCCGATACGTGTCTGACACCTCCGGACACGTGTCCGACACATACCGACACGTGTCCGACGCCTTTGGACACGTGTCCGAAGCCTCCGGACACGTGTCCGACGCCCACCGACATGCACCTCCAGACACATCGGCATACGTTAATTTATTTTTTAAATGTCGGACACCGTCGATCAGACGTGCTGTCTGTATCTGCGCTAACTAACAGGTATCTCAATCCAATTGGGTCCCATCCTCCGTCAACAACCTCAATTCTCAATTCTCAAATGCTCAATGCAATAAAAATTAACAAAAACCACACATTCAATCCAATTGGGTCCCATCCTCCGTCAATAATCTCAATATCTCAAATGCTCAATGCACAATTAACAATCTAAAATCATCAATTAATAATCGCAATTACTTCAAATGCACAGCTAATAACCTAAAATCATCGATCAATAATCACAATTCTAAAACGCACAATTAACAACCTAAAATTATCAAACAAATGATCAATGTTCAAATGGGAAAAAAATGTTCAAAATTCACATATCCGATGCGCTTGAATTATTTCAATTTAGGGTTCGATTGTATTAGGGCATTCAATTTAGGGTTCAATTTAGGGTTCAATTAGGGGGTTCTATTGATTCAATTTAGGGTTCAGTTGATTTGAGGCATTCAATTTAGGGTTCAATTAGTTCAATTTAGGGTTCGGTTGGATTAGGGCATTCAATTTAGGGTTCAATTAGGGTTCGGTTAGATTGGGGCAATCAATTTAGGGTTTAATTAGGGGTTCAATTAGTTCAAATTAGGGTTCGATTCAATTAGGGCATTCAATTTAGGGTTCAATTACTTCAATTTAGGGTTCAATTAGGGGGTTCTATTGATTCAATTTAGGGTTCGGTTGATTTGAGGCATTCAATTTAGGGTTCGGTTAGATTGGGGCAATCAATTTAGGGTTTAATTAGGGGTTGAATTAGTTTAATTTAGGGTTCGGTTGATTTGAGGCATTCAATTTAGGGTTCAATTAGGGTTCGGTTAGATTGGGGCAATCAATTTAGGGTTTAATTAGGGGTTCAATTAGTTAAATTTAGGGTTCGATTCAATTAGGGCATTCAATTCAGGATTCAATTACTTCAATTTAGGGTTCAATTAGGGGGCTCTATTGATTCAATTTAGGGTTTGGTTGATTTGAGGCATTCAATTTAGGGTTCAATTAGGGTTCGGTTAGATTGGGGCAATCAATTTAGGGTTTAATTAGGGGTTCAATTAGTTTAATTTAGGGTTCGATTCAATTAGGGCATTCAATTACTTCAATTTAGGGTTCAATTAGGGGGCTCTATTGACAAATTAACAAAAAATTGAACCTAAATTGACATACAAATCTAAATAATTCAGATAATTTAGGGCATGTAACCTAAATTGAAGACAAATTAACAAAAAATTCAGATAATTTAGGGCAATTGACATACAAATCTCGAGGGGTACGACGGCGCCGACGTTGGTGGTGCGGCGACAGTGGTGGTTTCCTTACGCGGCGGCGACAGTGGAGGCTTTGCGGCACGATCGGAGTGCAAGGCTTGGTGGCGCGGCGTCGGGTGGGGGACGGGAGTGTCGCCGGAGCTGGGTCGCCGTAGAGAAGGGTCGCCGGAGGTGAGAATGGCCGTGGTTGGGAGCAGATTTTCAGAGAGAGAACGGGGAGAGAGAGAACGGGGAGAGAGAAAGAAACCAGATCTGAATTTAAATGGAGGATCTTTAGCGACGGAATAATTCCGTTGCTAAAACTCCGTCGGTGAATGTCTTATTATAAAGACTTTTGCGACAGAATTTTTAGCGACGGTTTTATTCCGTCGTTTAAATAATTTTAAAAAAAAACTCAAAATTACTAATTTTATAAAAAATATTTAGCGACGGTAATTCCGTCGCTAAAAGTCCGCCGTTAAAACTCCGTTGCAAAATACTATTACCGACGGTGTCTTCCGTCGGTAATAGTATTTTGCAACGGAGTTTTAACGACGGTATATTCCGTCGCTTAAAGACATGTTTAGAGACGGAATACCTTCCGTCGCTAAAACTCCGTCGCAAAATACATATTTTCTTGTGGTGCAAACCTACCCTTAGTGTGGTCTGCCACACGAAATTAAGCTGGTCGAAGAGCTAACTATTGTGGCTTGAATTATGCCCATGCAGTTTAGTGTGCATGAACAGTATTAAGTTTGTTTAATGAGTCACTATATGTAAGAAGACTATTTCACTGTATACTTGTGCTCTACTTCACCAGCTAGTGGTCAAGCTATTCAAGAATGAATAGTAGAACTAGCATCTCAGCCTCAGAGAGCATTTCCAGATGCAGACCTGGCAAATGGGTATACCCAGCTGGTACGGCTAAAACCGGTCGGGGTAAAAAATATCCGGATTTTTTTTCGGGTAGCTCTTGTTTATATTCATACCCTATCCGGACAAAATGGGTAATGCCCGCGGGTAAATTCAATTTTTTATTTAATAAATAATTTTTATTAGGACTAAATATTTAGGCATATTTTTTTCTTTATTCTTCCATTTTTTTATAAAACATTTCTTTCTTTGTTGTTAACAGTATTTTCAATTTAAGAAAAACTAAAAATTTATCAAATCAACAACACCCAAAAATTATGTGAAGTGCTGGTAGCCAGATTCGGCCAAGGAGAAATATTTGACCTGTAAATTCTAACTTGAAAGCAACCAAGAAACAAAAAAGAGATCAATTAAACTTCTGTTACAACCAATTTCACACAAGCCTAGCCCTAATAATAATGTACAACTCTACTCAGCAAGTGGCAAAAATATATTGACAAAAGTACTTCAGAAGGTCACAAAGGCGATCGGCGGTGGACTGACTTGGATGGCCTTCCTGCTGATGTCGAATGGCAGCGAAATCCGTGACGACGGAACTAAAACGGCCGTCGGCGAACTTTAATCATGACTGACGGAGTGACGAATAAAGAGAGGGGTGTCGGTCGTCGATGTGTTGGTCTCTATTAATGATGAGAGAGAGAAAGAGAGAGGTGGTGGTAGAGGCGTCGGCCATAGATTTGCTGTGAATCTGAACGAGTGAAGGTGAGGGTGAGGGATAGAGAGAGAGAGGGGGGGGGTGTCAGTGGAGGCTTGGTATATGGCACGACAGAAAGGGACGGAACGGCGACAGAAAAATAAGATAAGGAAGAATTGTCGGTGGAAAAGGAAGAAGGAATAAGGGCGGCAGGAGAATGAGATGAGAAAATGGGGATAGTGTAAAGTGACAAACCCTAAACATATATATAGACGCCACATACCCGGGTAACCCGAGTAATCTATACCCAGACCGGACCCACCCAGGTTTTGCGGGTCCGGTCTGGGTACGGGTAAAATTTGAACGGGTCTGATTTTTTGTACCCGTACTCAGGTTTTTCAACGGGCCTGGGTGTACCCGCGGGTCCGAGTACTTTTTTGCCAGGTCTATCCTGATGTACTAAGAGATGGATCCAACGTGTCGAGTAGAGTTACCTTCAGTAATTAGACTGGATGTGCATGCAATATAACACCCAACAACCAAAACTAAAGGTAGCGTTTGAAAATCATTTAATTAAAAAAAATATATTTGGCACACAATTTTCATTTTTTTCCCTTCAAACTAGTTTTTAAAACAGTTCTATTTTTAAAAACTCCCATTTAGAAGTTTTGGATTTTCAATTTTAGTTTTCGTTTGGAGACCACCACCACCACCCCCTCCCACCGCCACAGCCACAGCCCGCCGCCACCTGCAATATCCTGCCGCTGGCCACCGTGCCGGCCACAGCCACGCCCCACCACCGCCACCACAACTACCACAAAAAAAAAACTCAAAAAAAAATAGGGTAATCAAATACCCATTTGTTTTTGTAAAAAAATAAAAACTAACTGATTTTTATTTTTTTGAAAATAAAAAATAGAAGTGATTTCAAACAGGCCCGAAATCATTGGTTGCTCTATGTGAAGTTTTTTGAAATTCAGAATTTTTGTGTATATATTTTTTTTGGTTTTTGGATTTGCTCTTTGGTATGGTTATAGGGTTGTCAATCTATTCTTGGAGATAATTGCAAATCTCAAGAGTTCTTTGAACAACTGCCTACAAGAGATTATCATGTGAGAGCACTTTTTCTCAGAACAGGTGGTAAGCAAGATAGAGAACAATATAGGCTGCTTAAAGAATGACTTAAGTGTAGTCCAATTCGTTTATCTGTGCACATGTACGATCCATGATTCTCCCATATCATTTATGATATGAATTTTTAGCAATTGTCAGTTAAATTTATCTTTTATGTGATTGTGCAGCCGTCCAGAAATACTGAGGATGATGATGTCAAAGATTGTTTTGGATGCCAACAAGGAGTATGACCTTGATAAGGACGAAAATTGAATAACCAACTAATCCCTTCTCTTTGATATTTTCGAACATCAACTTACTTTCATGTTCAAGGATGATCGTTACATTATGATAGTTTAGAAATTATGTTTGACTTAGTATTTTATGTGTTTATGAATTTGTGGAGTTTGATGTGTTAACGGATTTGTGGAGCTTGATGTGGTAATGGATTTTGTGTAGTTGATGGATTTGTTGTATACATGTTTGAGAAAAAATGGAATTTGAAAAAGACATGCAGAACTATTCTTCTTTTGTTTCTTAATTTTAGCGACGATTATGATTTATCACTAAATGCATAAAGCATTGATAAAATTTGCAAACCAAAAGTAGTGGCGAAATTCATCGTAAAAAGGAATTACTAAAGGAATATTTACCCTTCATGTGACGGAATTTTCCGTCACCAATTATTTTATACAACAATTAAAAAACTATGTTTTTTGAAATATAAAATACCTTTATTGACTGAAAATTTCGTCACTAAAAAAGGTCTCCATTCCGTTGCTTGTGGCGTGACGGACTCGCGAACTAACTTTTTAGTGATGAGACTTTACGCTACGGAATCGTGTGACAAAATTTCCATCACTAAAACTTTTTGTGACCGAAGGAAATTTCTGTCACTAAAACTTTTTGTGAAGGAAATTTCTTTTTTAGTGACGGAAATTTCCTTCACTAAAAGCCTATTTTCATGTAGTGAATGCTTGACATACAAGATGAAAAAGATTTTGACCGTTACCGGAGCCCCCCAAATCAATTTGAAAGGGTCGATGTATAAAATAAAATTTGCAATGACCCGAAAATCTGGGACATTAACACCCCGAACTTACAGAGAGTTAAAATAATGACTATACCAATACTTAACCATTCAATACCTTAATTTGATGAAATAGCCGCAATGTATATTAGAGCTTTTACAATAACTCAAACTCTCAATTAAATTGTTCTTAAATGAAAAGACTAAAATTAATGTGTTCGATTAAGTAAGTTACACAATGATCCTCTCGCAGGGCTTAAGCAAACATAAAAATGATATCTACGTCCACTTCATATCCAGGCTCTAATCATCCCCAAGTATCATATTGATGATTATTATCTGTAGAAGAGAAGTCAAACGAGGGTGAGATTTTAAGAGCTCAGTAAGGTAGCTCAAACGAAGAAATTACAAAATAATTCACAGATGCAATTCGATGATGACTTTTCAAGAGTTTCAAAATGATCATAACTAGTTCGATATCAAAATGGAAAAGAATTTCAACTCAATCCCTTCAATCAGATATAAATAGAAATCACTTTTGGAAACAATGCAACAAATTCAATCTGTATTGACATGAGCACAAGGTAATTAATAGATAAGCAAAGTCACACAGACAGTGTAGGGTAACACCTAGCAAAGCCATACAGGCAGTGCTCACAATCACAAACTACAAATGCATATGTACATTGGCTAACCATTAAGGTACTAGCTCACACCAATGTAGACTAATTCCTCCAATGGACACCAACTCCTAACACACCAATGCAGAATTTCATGTCAATATATCGAATACAATAATCGCTAATTCAACCGATGCTCGATGAGTAATGAATAATAATCATCAATAAGAATTTGTAACGAACGCTTAAGTCTCGAAGTAGGGTAAGGCAATACACATTCTTATCTCAAACATAACAGAGTCTAAAGAATAGCAATACCAGATCAGAAAGAAATACGAAATCAATTATGACGAATTGGTTTCGGATAGAATCTAACCTCAATCCAAGTTATGCGCTCACTGTTATTCAACCTCATTCAAAACTTAAATTAGAATATTAATTATTAGAATACAACCTAGCCTTATAAACTATTAATCCAACGCTAATTCTTTGCTCATTCAAACACTCTCAACATAAACCAAAATGAAATGGATCCCTCGAACGACGAACTTAACTGATAACCCCGTAGACTCTATAAGGCATTAAGATACCCCAAATTGATAATAAATTCTCATAAAATACATTTATAGCTTAAAACAATATAACAAGTTAAAAGATAAATTTTTTGAAGTTTTGAATATTTTTAAGTTAAAAATGATTTTCTTAAATACCAAAAAAGCTCAAAAAAAGCAATCAATACTTCTAACTCAAATCAAAGTCCCATAATTTTCATGATAGCTTCATAATATATGGAAACTGAAATTAGGATTTAAAAAAGCACCGTAATTATTTTAAAATCATCCATTTTGCAAAATCAAATGCAATACAGATTTAGTACCAAATTAACTCTAAAATAATGAAACTAAAACTGAAACTTCTTTATATTACAAAAACATTACTGTAATTTTTTTCCAAAATTTAATAAGAATTTTTAAGATTCCAAATTAATTTAGAAAAATAGAAGTTGCAAAAATTATTAAAAATACTAAAAAATCTAAAATTTTACCCGTATTCCTAATATTAGTTAAAAAAAATTTTGCAAAGTTTCCACCAGATTACAATACTTGCACAATACCTCGCCGACAAGTGGTACAACTGTGCAAGCGTAGTTCACTTTTTTTTTCCTTTTACTACACGGCACAACCATCCACATCTTCTTCCTCCTTAATCTTCTATACGCACTTTCATGACCCCCAAACATACACAGCAGATTACACACCCCACAACCCCACCCCCACCCCCCCACACACACACTATCACACGCAGCATATCCCACGGCACACTACACCTCCCACACCCATTGCATCACGGTAATGGGTCTTCTCCTTTTCTTGTTCTACACTTCTACACACCTCACTTACTCACTGTCTTGTCCCTTCACCCCCACATAAAAACACCCCACCACCTTAGAAAAGTCGTGCAGTCCCCTTGTTCGAACCGTAACTGGGCCGCAAGCACAGGTTCACGGCAACCCACCAAATCTCTAACGGTAACCATGACACTCCTTCACCAAAACTTCACGGCACATCCCCTTTCTAGGCCATAAAACCGACATACTTCCACATGTACACCGCCATGCACAATCACGACAGTCACCATGACTACCCTCTTCACAAGCCCTCTTCCTATTTTCTCACTAAAACCAAGTAATACACACACATATATTGTACATATATGTTGCCATATATACACAAAAGACATTTAAAAAAATTCTGAGAAGCTTACCTAAATCTCGTCGCTATGTTCGCCAAAATTACTTGTTAGCAGCTCTCTCTCCCTCCCTCCCTTTCTCTTTTCTTCCTTTCTTTCACTTTTCTTTCTCTTTTTTGTTTTATCTTTCTTCTCTGTAACCGAAACCTCCTCTTGTTCTTTTTGTATATCACTCTCTCTCATTCTCTGACGTGTAACCAAAAACCCCATTGAGTAAAATACTCATTTATCTCTCATTGGTTCCCTTTCTTTCCTAAATAAAATGGTTGACATTATTCTTTTGTTTTAAATAAATCTAATTTTGAATTTGTCTTATTTATTTACTAATCCCGCTTCACTAATCATTGCTAATTGTTGTCGATAAAATATTACTTATGCACATTGTTATTAGCTATTGCTTATAGAAATAGTCGCTAAAAGTTGTTGATAAAATTCGGTCATGTTAATCATCACTAAAGACCTAAATGGGTATCACTTATAACTGCTATCGTTAAATTATAACTTATGGTTTCCAGAAAAAATTCGCTAAGGATCATAATGTATAATGTTTACCAAGTCTTCGCTAAAGGTCCTATAAATAGCCAGATAAGATTTTTATCATAGAACGAGTCTTAATCTTGTGGTATTACAAAAATAACTTTGAATGTTACCGGAGCCTTTGAATCAATTCGAAAGGGTCGACGAACAAAGTGAGAGCTCAACTGGTAGCTGGAGCTGGAAATGTCACAAAGACGGCTATTGTTGGTCAGTTCGCTTTACAAATAGATATTGTTGCGACTGGCAACAAATACAGAATTTGGTATTAGCCTTACACCATATAAGAGCCGTTTGGACAAAACAATTGATTTGAAAAAACCTGGGTCAGATGTCGGACATGCACAGGCAGGCATGTAAACATACAAATGCTGGATAACAACACGTTCGGGTGAATGAACAGATATCATACGACAATGCATAGGCAGACAAACACAAATGTACCGATGATGTTAATATTCAAAGCATATAAGCACACAAGCATGCATTCAACTCCTTTTTTTTAAAAGGTCAAAACTAAGGCCGATTGGTCAGAACTGTTGACAAGTTTGAAAATTTGAAATTTTAAGTCGAAAACCAATCGGTTAGTCAGTAGGTTTTTGAACATTTTAAAATTTTGACAGGAGAACCGGCCAGTTAGTCAGAGACTTGGGGATTTTTTAAATTTGAAGAATCAAAAACCAATCTCCTCCCCACCTCTCTCAGTTTTGCAAAAAAATGGAGGATTATGTGCTAAATCGTAAGGGGCACAAGGGAGGTCCCGAAATTGGCAAAATCAGTGGATTCTAACCGAAGAATTGAGCTGATGAACGTTCGTTGCTCACCTCAAAGCAAGGCACTCACCTTAGCGTGCTTTACTTTGTGGAGGAGGTAAGTTCATTCTAATTTTCCTTCTAGACATATACGATTTCACCTTGCTTCACACACACCACATGCCCATGCACGATAGGTCCTATTCACTAGGTTTTTCATGCAATTCTTTCATGAACCGAAAGGTTAGGTTTTCTTCTTTGTTTTACGAATTTCCATCCCCTTCTAGTGAATATACGATGAAGGGGTTTCCCTAACATTGTGAGAGACTGGTGCGTGAAATCCTCCCTCCCTTTAAGAATAGATGGGTTGCATGCTTTTACGTGGAGTAAAAAAAATCTCTTATGCCTTGCCGAGCGTTGTTGGATTCCACCAACACTTTTTGTATGCCATTCGAGAAGGCTATGGTCACCCCGTTTGATTTTATGAACATCACTGGTGTTTGTTGTTAAGGGAGGCCCATAACTTGAGCTCATGATCTCGATAAGGATCGAGAACTAATGGTCCTTTTTCTCTGCTACGACCATCCTTCAAGAAATATGGTTCGATACTCTTGGTTCCATTCGTCTTCATTATGAACACATGAACTTGGAGGTGATTGAGCCCGTAGCGGTTGATCAGTTTATGCTGGATTTTCTGCTCTAACCCAAGAGGAAACCCTATTTACCAACGGGGACGATTTTGTTCAGTTATGGTGCCTTCGGGCCCTTGAGGTGATTGAGGACAATGGGGAGTATAAATGGGGTACTCCCGCTTTAGCTTATTTATACCAATTGATGGGTGCCATGTCTCGGAAGCAGTCGCTTAGCTTTATGGGATTTTGTGATGTCTGGGAAGTATGTCTTAACCTCTTTGATTATTCTCTAATAATTCCATGCTTATTCTAGACTTATCCTCACATGTGCCCCGTTTTCCACATATTTTGGCTTTTAAGGTTTTGGGTTCTCGCGCTCCTTGGTTTTCAGAGGCGACTCCTACTGTGACTACACCGACGATGACCCAGTGAAATTTTAGAGACGGGCAGGCTAGAGTCTCAGAGTTCGTGCACCGAGATAGTTTTTACAGGTTGAGAGAGCGCCCAGTAAGTAAGCTACTAGTTCATGTAATTTTTTCTAAGACATGCTTGGCATTATCTCATATTTATCTTTTATTAAATTAGGAATCCCTATCTTGGTGGTGGCACAAGGTGGACCAGTATGCTGAGGAGTTGACATGAACTTGGTGTCAAATTCTATTGGTGGGACCCTCATAAGAGGAGTTCTACCTTAGAGATAGAGTGATCTCTCAGCACCATATGAAGGGCATGGTTTTCAGAATACCAGCGGCTCCTCCCGAGGAGATGTATCAGACCTTGGATCTGGATAGGGGTTGAGGTAGACTTTACTTAGGGGCATCCTGTTGTCATCATTGTGGTGGCCGAACGATCCTCGGACACGAGGCCAAAGCCAATAGATGTATGCATTAGGCAATAAGGGAGCAAATGGATGAACGATATAGAGCCAGTTTCTCCCTTGTTGCCTAATGCATACATCTATTGGCTTTGGCCCCGTGTCCGTGAAGAAGTGTTAGCTTTGGAGACCAAACTGAGGGCGGAGCTGAGTTGGGATTTCTCGAGTGACTGGGAGATACCACCTTTGGAGCAAGCAAATGAGAAAGCTCGTGCTGCTATCAGTTTGGGTCCAAAAATATCTGAGTCCCGCAAGTATTCTTAGAGCATAATACATAATTTCATTCATCCTCAAGTTGAAAGCGAAGTTCGGGTCATTTAGATTAGGCAGTCTTGGATTGCTTCCCAAATGTTTGAGGAGAAGTTTGATGCTGACAAAAATTCGATACAGTTTTTACACATGGATGAGCCCTAGCGACATCCTACTTAGCTGCTGAAAAAGAAGCAACCTATAAGGAATCCAACTATCGAAGCTACTCGGGATTGGGAAGCCAGTGTGGATGCTTATCTCGAGGGTCAGTTTGACAGGCAGGATATAAAAGGTAAAGAAAAAGTGGAGCAAAGGCCCGTTTTTTCGGTGGAGGAACTGAAGGATGTCATTCCAATATCCTAATGGCCAATTTACAAGAAAAGTATAGAAATATGGAAATCAGTCTTAAACGGTAAGGAGAGTCCAACTATGAAGAAATTTAAATAGATGTTGGCCGATAAACCATAGGTGGCTAATACGACTTAGAATTTTCTTGCCCTAACTTTTGCCTAGGTCACCCTTTACAGGGTTTTAGTACTATCAGGCATTCTTTTAATTTTTTTTTAGCAATTTTCGTTTTATCTATTTCTTTGCCTTAACTTTTGCCTAGGTTGCTCTTTACAGGGTTTTCGTCCTAACGGACATTTTTATTTTTCTCAAGAATGTAGTCAATGCTTTAGCAAGTGGAATAAAAGAGTTTTATTAAAATTTGACCGCACCCAAAGTAACTTTATACGCTGCCTACGTACCTCTATCCACGTGTTACATCAATTTATGTGCGGTGAAATATATTCTTAAGGAGAATCAAGTCATTTGTAGTTCAATCTAGATTAACTAATTGTGACAATTCAATTCCGTCTAAATCGACTAACAGTGCTGCACCCCCAGTATGATATCATGTCCATATGATATCATGTCCATTAGAGGTTTTGGGATTGATCTTCCATATCACATCTATTCCCCAAACTGAGAATGACCAAAAGGTCATGTTGTATAACTTTCGGGAAGGAAGATGTTGTATAACTTTCGGGAAGGAAGATGTTGTAAATTGGCATACACCTAGCACTTATGACATCTTCTCACATACTCGACACAATCTTGCTCCATAGCACTGCAATAGTATCCCTATCGGAGGACTTTCTTCGCTAGCATTTGCCCATTCACGCATGGTCCACACTCTCATGTATGTATATATTCAATGACTTGGCTACTTTCTCTTTTGGTTACATACAATAGGTGTCTTCCATTATAGTGTCTCTTATATAATCTCCAGTCACAAATTGATGAACTGTGATGCCCATCTTTCCAAAGCTACTCGATTTTTTACGAAACATCCCTTGCACTACAAGAAAAAGGACTTTTAGTGAAGAATAATTCCATCGCTAAAAGTCCCACTCCCATTGAAAAAGACTTTTAGCGATGGACGTCCCATCGCTAAAAGTACGTTGGGATTAACCCCTTTGCTAAAAGTTCGGCACAAAATTTGAAAATCCGTCACCAAAAAAATCAACTTAGCGACAGGACGATAAATTCATTAGCGACGAAAATTTTGTCGCTAAAGATAATGTCCGTATCTTAGTTTAATTTCTTTCTTCAAAATTAATAATTTCAAAAAATATTTAGCGACGGAATATATTGTCGCTAAAGGTATTACTTCTGTCGCTAAAAGCCCGTGGGAAAAACTAATGGATATTTTAACAACGAAAATTCCATCACTAAAAGTCCCCCTCGCTAATATCTTCAGCGACGGTATATTCCGTCGCTAAAAGATTTAAGGTACACGACTTCTAGCATCGGAATAAAATCCATGGCTAAAAATATATATTTTTTAATTTTTTAATTTTTTAATACTCAAGCCTGTAACTCAAATTCAAACTCAATTCTCTCAATCAACATTAGTGTTAAATAATTGATGATTCATCAACAATCATTTAACCTTAAAACACAGTATATTTAGTCAACAATCAAAACTTTACTAATTAAACATAAAATTTATATTGTTCATTCCAAACCAGATACAACAGGGAGCAAGAAAAAGAGCGGGAGGGCGATACAAATAGAGGATAAGGAGGGAAGCACAAGTGCAGAAAAGCACGAGAGGGGAAGGGCTCAAGGCTCGTTTAGACCGGGATCTGAATGCTGCTTATCATCCTCGTCCATGGGGGTACTATCATCCAGATTAGGCTCGGTATGTCCAGTAATAGTGCCCTGCATATAAAGGCACGAACGCATTAATTCTTGATAGTAATCATGTATAGTATTTAATAATCGTATATCGTGTTTGTACCTGATCCCCCTGTGCACTGATCATCTGGAACACATCCTCCATAATGTGACGGATATCGTCCAGGTGTGACTGTCGCTCTGCGGGTGGTGTATGTGTCTATGGAGGGGCAGCAAGGGGTGGGGACGCTTCTATCACGGCGCGTACAATTGTGCTAGGCAGGCCATGTATGCATTTTTTGGCCTATTGATGACCCCTGGTGTATCCATCCACCGCTTGAATCCCCTGGTACGCGTACCCGTGGTCAGACTGCTGCCCAGATCCCCTTATCTGTTCATACGAGGTCTGCAAGACAGCAATTGACATATAAGATGTGAAGATAACAAACATTGAATACATAGCCAAAATTTTAACATAAATAAATTAATTTGTAACTTACATCGATCTGCCGGAAACTATCTTAAATGAAGTCCCCTGCCCGATGTGCATCGGCCTTATATTTCTTTCTCACGTGTGTCTGAGTGTACGTCAGAGCTTAGACCTCATCCTACTACAAGTTCGGGTGCTCCGTCGTATTCCTGTGTCGCATGATGTCCTGAGGCACCTCCCCCCTCCCCCCATGTGCGTAGGATCTTTGTCCAGTTTATTCTCCTTCGTACTCTTGCTCTTCGCCTCCCAAGCTGGATCAGTGATCCCCTTGTCAGCCATTTGCCCCTATACAGATGGTGAGATCCATTAAGGGACATACCCTTTCTACTATTTCATCGGGGCACCCTCGGGCAGTATATTCCTCGCCCTGTCCTGTGCATCGTGCAGCCACCGTCGATAATTTTTGCCGGTATAGGCAAAAAAATGCATGTCGCCCCAACACCTGCTGCTCAAGCGACTCAAAGTCGAACCCCTCCTGCAAGGCATCCAATTACACAATCAATACAATTAATTTAAATATTAGGTACTAATTAAACAAATAATAATCGAGAAAAAGAAAACCCATACCAGCCACTCTTCCCACAAGACCTCCCTCGTCCCAGCATCAGAGTCCTTTCAGTACAGTAGCGGTTCAAAGAATCAGCCCTTCACAAGAACGTTGATCTTCATCTTTGCTGGATACTTCAGGATCCCGATAAAAAAAATACATTAATATAATTAAATAAGTGAATCATAATAACTACTGGAATAAAGTGATAAGTACTGCATTGTGTGATTTTTTTACTTATTGCCCCTCCTCAGTGAGAGTAACTCTCTGTTTACGTTGGGGATCGATGTGCATCCCGCGTGTCGGGCCATGGCCTCGACAAAATCCTATAAAATGCCAAGATTAATGTAGTTCAAATATAAGTCTAACATTACGATTAAACGTTGTTATCAAATATACCTGAGGTCGAACCCACAGAAAAAGGGGAACCATCATGTGGGTGGCAGGACTGGGCCTGGGACTAGGGCTGCGACGGCGGCTGGGGCCCTGCCTACTGGATACTCATACTATGTACCTCGTCATCAGTAGGCAATGACGACATGGGATCCACCAGGGTGGACGCAGCTCGGCGTCCACCGCAACCATGAATGGCCCGTAAGCTATCCATAACTGACTTTGTATAGAGGAAGTCCAAAAAAATTAACACATTAAAATGACAACACAAAACTACTGTCATATGCTTTCGATTGCACTAAAACTGCATAAACACCATATGAACCGTGTTAAGAGCAAGTTAACATATGTTTAATTGTAGAAGCGCTATATGAACTGAGTACATGAGTAAGTTAACATCTTATTGTGGAATAATCAAGTACACGTCTCACTGGGAAGATGACTTTGTTATGTCGTGACATTAAGTGAAATATTCAAGTTACTTATTACAATGCATGTGACAACATTACAAGTCAATCATTTTCATTGTGAGAATCATCACCTTCTTCATCATCGGACGTATCATTCTCTTCTTCCTAGGACTCATCGTTCTCTTCATCTTGTAATTGATCTTCTTTGTCAGTAAACTTAGCCTCATCATCTCCAACACTTTCTATGTTTTCATCATCTTCAACTTCTTCTCCTACATCATGTTTTGGTTGAAGAGGAAGATAGTCCTCCTTGTTGTTCACCTCAATAGGTACCAAGACAGGTGCTTGGTCGGCTTGAAAGGTGTCTACTTCACTGTCATATGCGACGGACAATTTCTTGGACTTGATAACTGTATACCAATGAGATTTAGGATTTGCAAGATCTTCTGCATAGAACACTTGTGCAGCTTGACTAGCAAACACAAATTGTTCGTCTGATGCTAATCTTAACTTAACATTGACATCTACAATCCTTTGGGAGCTAACATGGATTTCTCTACTGCATGTGATATCAAACCAGGTACACTTGAACAATACCTAGTGGTTTTGGCTACCTAGATATGTTAGCTCAACAATCTCATCTAGTTCTCCATAAAAATTCATACAATTCTCGTCATAACAGTCACCGTTGACCAAGACTCCACTGTTTTGGGTTTGTTTTTTCGGTCATCAACTCTTGTGTCAAACCTAAACCCGTTGATGATATAGCCTCCGTGACAGGATACTTGTTTACTAGGGTCTTGAGCTAGTACTTTCAAGTAGAAGTCTACTGGTTTATCAACTGATTGAACCTATTTTAGAAGACGGCTACAAATAAACCACATATCTATATATATCACATGGTATAAACCACAAATAAACCACGTTTTCTAAACCACTCAACAAACTGCGATTTTGGGTGAGATTCGAGTCCAGAGGGATCAGTGGTTAGAGATTCCGTATCGAACTCACTGCAAACCAATATAATTAACCCCCTAATCATACATTTTCAAGTGTTTACAATAATTATTTGAAGATAGTAACTTACTAAATGAATACTGGAACTTCATCACAATATAGAAGGGTAAATATTGTTGCAACACTATACTTTTCATTCGCTAGCCACCAAGTATAGGTTTGTCCGAACAGACTACCTGACTGCTTGAATATTGATAAATGCCCATCAAAACTTTTGCAAGCTCCAAACTTATTTCGGGGCTAGTTGATTAACCTTGTATTAATATTAGGCCCAAATATTGGTTACAAAAATTGACAAGCTCTTCCATTATGTAAGCATCAGCAATTGAGCCCTCAACATGAGCTTTTTTACGGACTTTTTTCTTCCAGATGGAACATGAACCTAAAAGTTCAACAAATAGAGTTAACTGGAATATCAACAATAACAGGGTTTGCATTATGTGTAAAATGAACAACATAGAGTTAAAGGTTTACATCTCGAATCTTAGCTTCGTACACCAAGTGAACATGCAAATGCTCCATTGAATCAAAGAAGGATGGTGCAAAGATTTTCTCCAGCTTGCAAATTGTCACCACAATGTTCTTCTTAGGCACTTCTATATTACTCACTTGGATTGTAGAAGAACACATATCTCGAAAGAAATGAGATAATACCGCCAAAGTCTCGCATACAATCCTCGGCAACAGTCCTTGAAAAGCAATAAGAATGAATCTTTCCATAAATACATGGCAATCGTAACTCTTCATCCCTTAGAACTTACACTCCGATACATTGCGAAAACGAGATATTGGACGCATAACTATCCGGAAGCTTCAAATTCTTAACCCACGGACATATCTTCTCCACTTGTTTCTTGTTTAGACCGTAAGGTGCTTTTGGAAGTATCATCCTTTTGCTGACTCTTAGAGGATGCAGTTCACGGCGTACACCCAACTGTTGTAGATCCTTTCTAGCATTAAGTTAATCTTTATTTCCCCTTGACATTCATCATTATATTGAACACATTATCAAAATCATTCTTCTCAATGTACATCACATCCATGTTGTTTCGAATAATGAGTGTCCTCCACTAGTCTTGAAAAATACATTGTTTCCTCCAGTTGTGCTCTTTCTCGTATTCTGAAATCTTTTGATCCAGCACAACTTTTTCGTATGGTATGTTAATATCAACTGCCTCTAAGTGTGAGAGCACTTCATCACCAGATGGATAGTCCAGTGTGACAACCTCACGCTTGATTGTCTCGTCGAATTTATCCTTCTGCATACGGAACTGATGGTCTGGTGGCAAAAGCTTACGATGACATTCGAACCACGAGGGTTTTCAGCCGTGCTTTAACGTATGATCGATGTTCAGGCCCATAAAAGCAGGGCATGCTAACTTTCTATGTTTGCTCCAGCCACACATTATTTCCAATGCAGAGAAATCGTGTATAGTCTACATCAAAGCAGCCTTTATTTGAAAGTTATATTTAAGGGATGCATCATAAATTTTGACTCTGTGATCCCATAGTTGTTTGAGCTCGTTAATCAATGGCCTTAAATACACATCTATGTTCTTATTGGGACTCTTCGGCCCCAGAATAAGCAACGACAAAAACCTGTACAACTTCTTCATGCACATGCCTGGTGGAAGGTTGTACGGGACAATAATAACAGGCCATGTGGAGTAAGGCGTGCTAGATCGTCCGAAAGGATTGAACCCGTCGGTTGCCAAGACAAGTCTAACATTCTAAACTTTTTGAGCAAAGGTTGGATTCCTACTGTCTAATTCCTTCCACGCCTCTCCATCAGTGAGGTGTGTCAGTACATCGGCACCGTTGCTACAAGTCTCACAGTGAGCGCTCATATGTTCAGCCATATTAGAGGAGTACTACATCTGCTGAAGCCTTGAGGTAATAAAAAATATCGCAATACCTTCCATGCAATTTTTTTCTTCTTTCCTTTGTCCTATTTATACCTTGAATGATCACATACTGAAAACTTGTCAAGTCCCTATTCTCTTTCCAGAAAAGTATATAGTCGTTATTGCACGCATCTATTCGTTCATAGCTCAAATCAAGTTTTATCATCATCTTCTTCGCATCACAGTACGGTGGAGGAAGCTTTTCACTCTCCGACAAAATTTACTTGATAAAAGTAACAAACTCGTTAAATCTTTTCTCACTCAGCCCATGGTCCGATTTTAACTGTAATAACCTACTAATTGCAGACCACCATGTGTGTTTCTTAATTTTGTCCCACAACAGCTCTTCGACATCTCTCAACAAATCATAAAACTGATGAGCCCCCCTCATTCAGCTGTTATAGACTGTCATCGTCGCAGTAGTCATCCCACTCAACATTAGTATGCCCAACATCTATAATCATATCTCAACAAAATTATTGTGTACCTCCGCCCTAACTTCAACTTGACTAGCTGGGTTAGATGATAGTACTATTGTTTTCTCGTGATGCATCCACCTTATGTATCCAACTATAAAATCGGACCGGCGAAGATGCCATTTTACCACCATTCTATTTCTCCAATGTTGCAACTCACATTTTCTACACAAACACCTTCTCTTCTCAAAGTCAACATATGCACGATGCGCGTAAGCGAACTTGAGAAATTCATCAATGCGATCCTTGACTCATCATCATTTTTCCTTTTCATCTAACTTCGATCGACTGACATGACGACTGAGATTACTATATATCACATTAAATTAAAACGAATAATTAGGTAGGCTCGATATGAAAATGAATGCATGCATGCGATAATATTTCCATGCCCCTTTCATTCTCATTTAGAAAAAGCACATTTCTATGAAACAGGTACCAACTCATGCTTAGTCTTTGACTTCCTTAAACAGACATAACTTCACAGAGGACTTTATAAATGGGATATAATGTAGGTTAAGGAGGGGGCTAATTAAGAAAGGAATGGTAATAAGGTTCAAAAATCCAAATACTATACCAAAGCCCCTTGTATGTGCCCATGGAGGTTGCCTATGCTTGTCCATTGGCAGAATCAAGTCTGACATAGGTCAAATATTGAACATGTTGACCATCTATACTTCGAATTCAATCAGAAGCATTCTTCAAAACTATCAATTGTTATCTTTTTTTTTCTTTTTCTTTCATTTTTCCTTCAACTTCCACTTTTTCCTTCTTATTTTGTAAACTAGATTTCTTGTCCTTTTCCTTTCAAGATCAAACTATTTATTATCAAGATTTGCTTCATCATCTCCTCGCTAACGTCTTTGGATCCCATGGAAAGAACATCATATATTAAGTTGACTTTGCATTAATACATGGGACATAGGCACACATTACATACTTTCCCACCCCAAGGTTAAGATAATAGGCTTTCAAAAAGAAAGGTTAAACTGTGCTCAACGGGCTAGCAAGCGGAAAAATCAAGCATAAGTTAATCAGGATAATATGTGTTAGCCAAACGAGGCCTCTAACCACTAGGGATGCTTTATTTGTGCAAACTTTACACTCTTCTGAGGGTTTTTTTTTTCTTGGTGCCCTAACTTTTGCGTAGTGGGCTTTTTCAAGATCAATGGTCCATGCTAGAAGAGATTGGGTGACCTTTGAATGTCTTGATATCAATATGACACCTCGTTATCTTTGAGGATTTGATAAGGGTTGACTTGCTTTTGGCGAGTGCTGGTTGTGAATAATTAGTTAAGAAAAGAAGTCACGAGTTTTTCTTGGTAGTCTCATGAATTCTCACTAGAATGTTTAAATTCAAAACTAAATTCTTAAATTCCTTCCATTCAATTTCAAACAAAATGAATATTTGATGTGAGAAAGCAATGATCCAAGAGATAGACAACATTTATGTAAGCTATTAAAGTGATTGGTCAATTATGAATTCAACCGGTATGAAACCGGGTAATTGCCTCTTCATTTTGAAATTTTATCTATGCTCTCCACTTAATAAAGATGGACACCTAGATGACATTAGAGAGACAAGACATAAAATCTATCTTATTCGAACCTAAGGAAAGATCAAATAGTTAACACATTCGTACTCTTTTCCAACTTTTTATTTTTTTCTTTGATTTTTTCAATAAGTCTTTACTCTTTTTTTCACCCTAAAATAAGGGGAAAGGAAAAGTGACCCAAACGAAATAACAATGCCCAGGTAGGACCACAAAATCAGAGGAACACTCCATAAATCGCACACCACAGCATCACAAAGCACAAACATCAAAACTTGCCAGTACAGGTGTAAACAAGATGGTTCACCTCATGAGTGAACCGGTCGGTTCAATAGGCCAAGATGTTGAAATCAAAATTCTATCGAATGTACCTGCATGCACATATGCCTGCAATTTTATAGTTGTATCTAGACTGTTCCATTCTCAGATTTTATTTAAAATTTGGGGGGGGGGGGGGAGGGGGGGGGTTTATCGGCCAGGTTTCATCATCTTAAAAAGTGATCCATGTTTAACTATACGGTACACTTCTTAAGGTGTACCAGCCGGTTGACCAGGAGCCCGTTTTGTTGATTTCTCCTCTGTCAAGGATCCCGGAAAGTTTTATATGTACCAGCAAGTTTCCAACCTGTACACCATAACACCAACAAGTGCTCTAGTTAGGGGGGAAATCCCAAAATGTGTGTCTAGGTGTGTGGTTTAGGTTACTTTCTAGGCTTAATTTTCACGATATACCTCTCAACCGTAACTCCAGTAGTTAATAACTAATAATCTTGGTTCATGTGCAAATTGTTTGATATACTGAGCAACCAAGAGGCTCTGGGTACTATGGCCATTGAGGTGAGGGCACAATCAAAATTGCCTCGCAGCTAGGAATTTTGAAAGTTTTCACCTTTGCCCTCAAATGGGTTGGCTTGGACAATAGTGCTTGTGTGTGGTCTCTAGAAAAAAGAATACAAACACGTTCAACTTATATGCACATAAGCATATAAAAATTCTAAAAATAGCACATCAAGAGAAAATTCAACAAACATCACAAACAAGTTTTTTGGAGTCTAGCCGTCTTAATTTAGTCTCCGGTGGAGTCATCATTGTGACGAACCACTTTCGAAAAAAGACTAAGGGTCGATAGCAGTCGCCATCTCATTTTTTAGGTTAATAAAAAATTAACAAAAAAATGAAAACCCTATTCTTCTATAGATTATCTAATTAAAGCTTTTAATCTCATGAAATCGGAGATTCGTGAACTAATTTATGTGACGGAAAGGTATTAGGCACCTCGTAATACCCTAACGGTCTACAAGTTTCTTTAAAGTTACTTTTTATGATTTTATCCCAAAAATGGAAACTAAGGCAAATAAAAGATAAGCTAAACTAAAATTTGGTTTCAACTCGACAGCAGAGTTGAATGACCTACATACCCGACTGTATAAGTTAGGATGACCGGCCCAGGAAATGCAACCTAAATTTGGTCTTTATTCCTTTAGAGACGTAATTCAGTTCAACTTCTTGGAGCTGAATGTCATAAGGACTCTTTATTGGACTAGAAGTCTAACCCAAGCATAATTCTGATTCTAACATAATTCTATGATCCTAACAAAATTCTAACCATAACCAACTTCTTTTAATGGAAAGTTTCATATAACTAATTTTTATGCTTCACATGCCAAAACAATAGAAGTGTATGTATAGCTCTTGATTTGGACCGCCGACTTCAGATTCTTCATGATGTGACGCGTTTTAAACACAAACATGGGTAAGGACAAGAATGGACATTTTATATTTACCCCCCTCCCTCTCTAATCTATTTTAAAGAAAACTGGCAACCCTTTCAAAGAATTTTTCTCTCTAACTAAAACCTTTTTTTAGGAGGCCCGGGCTATTTATACGAGGTTTAAGGGTATAGGGCTGCTAAAAAGCTACACAGAGAGAATAAAATGCAACCTCAGCCGTAGATATATAAGGTAACGAGACCAAAAAAACATTAAAACCAGTAATCGGCCAATCTCCTTTCCCTTCTAAATTTACTTTTAAACCAATTCTAAAATGAAAAGACTATCTTTTAAATGCAAACATGTGGGATTAGTTTGAAATTGGGGTAGACATCCAAATCTAAGCCAAACCAAATACTGCACCTCTTATCCTATTTAGACTCTAACGTGGGTTAAACCCAAATTGACTGGACTAACCAACTAGACTGGACGAACTAAATTGGGCTTAGTAAGCTGAACATCTAAAATCAGACCTAAAATATATTTCTTCCGTCTAATATAATTTGATCAATTTTTTTTATTTTTTTAAATAATTTATTATGTGTTTCTCATTCTACCTTTTAGATAGATGAGGGGAAAAAAGTGAAACAGGAGAAAGAGAATGAGTTAATGGAGTGTCAAATGTAGAGAAAGAAATAAATTAAAAAAAAAGAAGTATAAGAAAGTGGGTTAAGGAAGAGAAAATGAGCTGATAGAGATTTAAATGTGAAGAGAGAAATAAAATTAAAAAAAAATGTACAAAGATAAATATATAAAAGTACTTACAAAATCTTTTTAAATTTAGAATTGAGCAATTTTTTATGCGACGATCCAAAAAAAGAATAATTGATCAAATTATGTAGGATAGAGATAATAGAAAACAAAGCCTACAATGTATAAAGAGAGTGGCATACAAAAATTGGATGTACACCTACCTGTACAGAATCAAACAACTGCTGGTGCACAAAACTCCCTTCTCGACCTACATAGTTGGCAGAGCACGGGCCAAACTCCAAGCGCGCTCTTTTTTTTTTTTAGGCAATATGCTCAGAATGCAAAAGGCAGCGAGACGCTATGTTTGACAAATAGAAGGCAAGCTGGATCGACTGCACGAGGCTACCTGTTATCTGGCAATTAAACGGGGGGAAATTATCAACTATATACATTAGACTCACAGAGACAGGAAAGAGCCAAGCAAACAGCATTGACATCGGAACATAAGGCATCATCAGCACCAAGCAGCCCCCTAAAGGAACCAATTGGACTCCAGTCGGCATTAAACACCACTAGCCGAACTCCCCATCTAAAATGGCTGGCAAAAAACATAACCACCGCCTCGCAAAACATGTGGGGTTGCACAAGCTTACACTCGCACTTGGTAACAACATACGTACAGCAGCAACATATAGTGGATGAGACCTGCAAATTTTACCCACCACTGTTTGTAGCGTGGAGCTTGCCAGACCGAGGATTCCAATGCCTTCACTATGTGCAAAGGTGCTGAACTCAGCCTGTCTAAATACCGTATTATTACGAGCGCACTAGTGTACCCAAAGGGCCATAGCAAGCGAAAGGAAACCTAACAAAATACCTTCATCCTGATCGAAGTAGTGGTCTCAATAACCAATTTAAACTCCACAGCTTGAGCAAAACGAGGCTCAAAACATACATCTTGAACATATGCACAATGCAAAGAAAGGTGGCTACGAGTTTCAGCAGTCGAAAGACACATATGGCAAGCATCATTGGTGATACATCAGTGTTAAGTGCCAAGGGGAGCCTCTGGCAGATAAACTGCCATAAGGAAGTAATAACCTCAAATAATATCTATCTCCCGAACTGGGTACTCAGAGCATGCAAAACTGACCCAATAAGCATAGTTCGTCTCAAATAATTACTCCCACATGGAATTCAAAATAAAACATAAACTATAGTAGCCATAATTTATTTTAAGTCTCTAACTCATTTTCCTAAGCTATCCCGCATTGACACATTTCAATCCACGTCGGTAAGTCAAAAATTAAAAGATACGTACCAGTGTCATGGCTCACATAAAATTAGATCAATTTCTCCCCATCAAATAGGTCAAACACCAAAACACCACGCGGACAACGTTTACAAATGAGTCATACTCAACAAGCCGGTGAGTACCTCCTCATAACTAGTACAAGTTCATCTGGCACAAACATAATATCATTATCGGGAAAGTTTTGGGAGAGTCCCAAAAGAGCAAGTACATGATAAACAATTATTGCACGAGATGTCAATAGCTAATATCAATAGTGAAGAAACTGAAAAAAGTCGGTCAAATACTAGTAACCAAATTCTAAATGCTAGTAACCACATTATCATTCGCTTCATACACGAGACATTTATCAATGATGCATAAGGAAACAAAATACGGCGTGCTTAAAAGGAGAAATAATGAGCCGGCAAAAGAAGCTGAGCACATTTGACAACAGGCAAGATAAGCTGAAAGTATGTGGCATGATCCAAACAAATACAAAGCACACATATTGGTAAAGACAGTACGTTGCTGCTAGAAGAAAATAAAGGAATAAAGGAGATAGCTGACCCTTTAATCATCACTCAGCCAAATGATATTTGAATTTTTTTTTTTTAAAAAATTGATCACTTTTCAAATTCAGAAAGATTTCATAAGTGTTTTTTCATATTCACCCTTCTTATACTTTTTTTTATAATTCTATTTCTCTCCACATTTAATCTTCCACATCTCTCTCTCCTAATCCACTTTCTTTTCTTCCTCTTTCTTGGAGTAGAATAAATAATTCATAAAGTATAACTACTATCCTAATTAAGCATGCAAAAGGTGATTAAATGAAAAGGGACCGAGGGAGTAACGTGAAAGAATAGAATCAAAGAAAATATGATGGACACTTGAGTAGCCAGTTCAATTCTACAAGTTGAATTTGCAGACAAGTAACTAAGATTGAACAGAGAAACCAGGTATTGTACTGCTCATGGCACGCACATGACGGCTCACCTAGAACAAATATTATTCAAACTGACTTTCTGGAAAAAAAATCCCAAAGTAAATGGATGCAAATCGATAACAAGAAAAAAAAAAAGTACCGATATCAAGCATATGTTAGCCCTATGCTTAAAAAATCGACATTTAAATATATCTTCTTTCGATGATAACTGAATAGTAAGCTGTAATGTACGTTATATTCAGTGAAATTAAACTTTGACATGAAATAAGTAAAAACTTTATCTTGCAAGTGAAAATGAGAGAGAGTCTCCACCTTCTCTCTAGAATCTAGGGTTAGCAGAATCGATCTCAACACAAACCCCATAGAGATGGCTAAACAACGGAAATCTAATCACATCCAAGGTCCTCCTAAAGATCAGTATGCATGCAAAGAATTTTGTTGGCAAAGAATGGCAAATGCACATGACTCAAAAAATCTCGGCTAGCAAATCTTAATCCCCAAACCACATTATGGTGGCCTTGGGATCAATAGAATTTAATGATGCACGCGATCTCCAACCAAGCAGTGTCCAGGCATCGAGTTCGGATTCAAATTGATGAAGTCGAACTTCAAGAATTAATAAAGGCATTACAAAAACAATTGAAAGAAATGCAAGAAGAGAACATAGAATTGAAGAAAGCTATAAATGACATTACTCAAAGCAAATCTAAAGAATTAGTGAAGGCATTCAGCCAAACACAATTAATGCCAGAGAAGCAGAATTCTGGATCTATAGAAAATGGAATCAATGCGATGGTTGAAGGTACGGTTCACGCGCTTTTGGGTGCCAAAATGTCAGATGAATTTCCTGCCCTAGATAATCAAATTTCACATCAAAAAACTTGAAATTCAATCAATCAAGAACATATTGCCAACAAAAGGCCTTCGTATGCTGACATGGTCAAGCCTAATCGAGAATTTGTTGAGGAGCATAAGCTACAGTACATCGAACCCCAAGAAGGGATGTGGATGATTTCAATGTGTATCAATACTCTACACCTAGAATATCTCACTACTGTAGATGTGACTTATGCATGGAGTAATAAGAGAGAAGGGGATCTCATTAGCTGCAGGCTGGATAGAGTCCTGCAAAATGAAGAATGGATGAACTTATATCCCAATGCTCAAGCTACATCACATGCACCTGGTATATCTGATCATTCAATGCTCGCTATACAGAGCAACCCAAGTATGAATAGAGGTAATCCCTTTCTTCAAATTCTTTAATTTTTGGATATTGCATAGTACTTTTAAAGAAATACTAAATAAGAGTTGGGAAAGGCAATATCATGGGACATCTTGGAGCCTGAGGTGAAAAAACCGAACAAGGCCTATTACAGTAATATCTCATAAAGAAAAGCTGAGACTTTCTCAAATCTTCAAGAGGTCCAGAAGCAAATTTTAGAGAAGGGGGATACAAATCTAATACAAAAAGAACATGAACTACAAAGGAATTACTATCATCTTGCTACAGCTGGAGAAAGCTTTTATCCTCAAAAAGCCAGAATTAAGGATGTCAAGTTGGGGGATCAAAAGATAGCTTATTTCCACAAGAAACTGAAGGTCCGTAGGGCACATAACAAGATCTTATCTATCTTCAAGGAGGATGGTGATTAAGTATCAGGAGCTGAGGCAGTACACCAGGATGCAATTAGTTATTTTTTCCAAATTCTTAGGTACTCATGTACTTAGACATACTCAAACCAAGGAAAGACTGAGACAGGTTATGAAGAATAAACTCTCTGGTGAAGATTAAGATAGGCTAACTGCCCCTATAACTGCTCAAGAAGTAAAAGAGGCCATCTTTTCACTCAAACATAACAAGGCCCCTAGGCCAAATGGTTACATAGATGAATTTCATCAAAAATGGCAGGTAGTTGGGAAGGATGTAGTAGATGTTGTTTTGGAACTTTTTACACAAGGACAAGGAGTGCATCTTTTCAATAATACAGGGAACATTGATCCCTAAAATACCTTGTCCTAACACAATTAGAGACTTTAGACGAATAGCCTGCTGTAATGTGGTGTACAAGGCTATATCTAAAATTTTGAGTCAAAGGATAAAGGAGGTGCTGCCCAAGATCATAAGCAACAACCAATCTGCTTTTGTAAGCCAAAGACACATATCTGATAATATTCTACTTATGCAAGACCTAGTGAAAAATTACCACAAGCAGGGAGGTGAGCCTAGATGTGTGTTGAAAATTGATATATAAAAGTCTTATGACTCTATGGGGTGGAATTTCTTGCATTGTGCCATGGAGGTCCTGAATTTCCTTGAGGCATATATCCACTGGACAATGAAATGTTTTAGAACTGCAAAATGTTTCCATTAAGCTCAATGGTGCTATGGATGGATATTTTGCAAATTTCTAAGGGATTAAGGCAGGGTGATCCTATATCACCATATCTCTAGCTTCTTAGTGGTGATGGAAGCATTTTCTGGTATCTTAAATGATTACTCAGGCCACCTTGGGTATAAATACCATCCAAAATGCAAAGAACTTTACATAAATCACTTATGTTTTGCTAATAATTTATTCATAATGGCTTCAGTAGACAAGAAATCTTTGGAAACAATTAAGATGGCTTTGGAGCAATTTGGCATTTTCTCATGTTTTTAGCCTAATTTGAACAAAAGTTCATTGTTTCTAACAACGGTGAATGAAGATGTGAAGAGTCAACTAAAACAAAGCATAGATATCCCCATTGCAGAGTTACCAGTGACATATCTTGGGGTTCCCCTAATAACAACTAAGCTACAATAAAAGATTGTCAAGTTTTGGTTGAGAAGCTCACAAAGAAGATCTCAAGCTGGACTACAAAGCACCCCTTTTATGCAGGGAGAATTCGATTGGCAAGCTCAGTACTCTTAAGTATGCTAGGATACTGGTGCTCCATCTTCATACTTCCACAAAAAATTATTAAGCAAATTAAGGCCAAGATAAGAACATTTATATGGCATGGTAAGGACACCAAATGCAGAGGGGCCAAAGTCTTGTGGAGTGATTTGTGTGCACCAATACAAGAAGGAGGACTTGGTTTAAAAAGGTGGGAGAATAGAATAAGGGCTTTTTGGTTAAACACATATGGGATTTGGCAAGGAAAAAAGACTCTCTTTTGGTAAAGTGGTGTCATACCTACATACTTAAAAATAAGCACTTGTGCTCTTTTAAACCACAAGTGACCTTATCTTGGACTTGGTGCAAGATTGTAAAATTCATAAACAAAGTGCAAAAATTTGCAAAGCATGAAATTGGAAATGGTCAAAGGACATAGATGTGGTATAATAGATGGATGCCTAAAGGTAGCCTTGTTGATCAATATGGAAGCAGGATTATATATGATGCTGGGCTGTGAGCATGATCTAAAGTCGCAGTAATAATTAAGAACAATCAATGGATCTTGCCACAAGCTAGATCATCAGCTCTCAGATTATGGCAGGAGGACATGAAGAAAATGCCATAACCTCAGGGGACAGGGAGGATAAAATCATCTGGTCTCTATTCATACCCTATTCTGGTCGCACCCCAGGACCCGCTAAGGGACCCACTTTGCGCGATACATCACCCAGTCAGTGGTCAACTTTTCAACGCTCGAGAGCCGGTCAAAGCAACGCATGCTCAAGTCATGTGAACTGCTCGTGAAGCGACCTCGGCATGCCTTCCACCTTGGGGGTCGGCCACCTTGAGGGGCTCGGCCACCCTTGGGGGTCGACCACCCTATGAGGTCGGCCACCTTGAAGGGCTCGGCCACCCTATGGTGTCGGCCACCTTGAGGGGCTCGGCCACCCTTGGGGGTCGGCCACCCTATAAGGTCGGCCACCTGCCTTGACGACCGACGACCGTCGTTCATGACCGCGCTCCGCTGAAGTCGCAACGACCGTCGCTCTCGGCCGTGCTCCGTCGCCGCGACGACCCTCACTCATAATCATGATGACCGTCGCTCGTGGCTACGCTCCGCCATAGTCACGATGACCATCGCTCCGCAAGGCGGTGCAAATTTGGGAACCGACAGTCCAACGGAGAACCGATATTTGTGGACCCCCTGGTGACGTGTCACCCTCAGGGGGTGACACGTGTCAGCTGATGACACATTGATGACATCGGCACTTTGTTCCTATAAATAGGGGACCTTGGATTTCATTTTCAACAGAACTCTCTCATTTTGCCATTTTTACTTTCTCTCTCTAAAACTCATTCTCTCTGGAATTCTAGAAAGAGAAACACATTCGGACACCTGACATCGGACTCTTGACGCTGCACCCCTGACGTTGACCCTAGCTGGGATTGTCGGTCGCCGGCCCCATTCGCCTTCGCCTTGCCTGCGCAGCACTGCCAGCCCTCGCGGCCTGTCTGGGGAGCCTTGCTCTCGGCCCTCACTCCGTCCTTGCTGTCTCTCATTTTGTACACTTGGAAGCTGACTCGGACTGCAGCCTTTGTGGCACCTCCACGTAGGCGTGGACCCACTTTCCCTGGCAACAGTCTCTTATAAAGAATGGACAGTTTACTGTACAGTCAGCTTGGCAAGCTACGAGGAAAAGGAAGGCAGATGTAGCATGGTGGAAGATAGTATGGTTTAGCGGTAACATCCCCAAGTATGCAATTACCTAACAGATTATGCATGTCCATTATCCAATAACCATAAAGAGGATGTGAATCATCTATTTTGGAGCTATGAGTTCACAAAAGAGATATCGAAGATGATTTTTGATAAGCTAGCTTCAAGGCAAAGCTGAGAAAACTAGGCCATGCAGTAATTGTATACATGATTTAGAGGGAGAGGAATGCTAGAATATTCAAGCAACAAAATCAATCTGGAGAATATATTCTGAAATTGATCAAATGCTGGATACAGTGGAGAGTAAGGACCTGGACATGGGTGCCAAACCATAGCATCAATAGATAATTGTGTGTGAAATGGGAAATAGATAGAAGAATGATATTAGATTGAGTGATCGCTAGCTTAAGTGTAGATGTAAAGATGACATCTAAGCTGGAATGTCAGACTTAGAGGAGAAAATGACCAACAATTGTACATATATAGTTTGGGAATAATTCAATGACTTTCACAATATATATATATATATATATATATATATATATATATATGTTATATTCAGATTCTTTCGCGAAAGACAAAGTATGCAACTTGAATGAAGCATAAAGTCATAATTTTGACGAAACGAGAAAGCTATATCAAGTCAAATGCAAAGAGCAACATGCACAGCATACATCATTTTTAAATGTAATTTCTTTGTCTTTAGTCTTTGCTTGATGCTTGGCATGATAACTATGACCTAGAATGTTCGCGATTCATTGTATCCGTTTGTGTATTTCTAACTTATTAGTCCACGTTGGAGCTAACTCTGATTTTTCTATTAGATGATTTTGGAGCCAAACTTTTCATCATCCAGCAGGTTATTTTTATAGGCTTTCTAATTAAAAAGTTATGTCCAAATTTTTGGAAGAAAAAGAGTTGTAATTGATAACACATTCCACTATATTGGACAATGGATTTTGAGAAAGTTGTAGTCAATCGCACACAATCGAATATAATTGATGTTGTGGTTCTTTTTAATACCTATGCTTACAAATAATAGCCACATTATTGTCCCATTCTATTAAAGCAATCTGAAACTTTTTCAGTCCTTATGGAAATCACATTCTAACCCTTCGTACACCATAGAGACTTAATGCTTAAGACTTTAATTATACATGGGGAGAGAGCAAGCATCAAAGTCATCAGTTGTCTAGTCTTTCCATAGGTCAAAACTTCAATTGTAGATCTCTTTCTTCTAGAGGCCCTTCTTGTACATAATTGAACGTTCCGAAAGAATTTTTATCAGAGCTTCAGATTCTCAAGATTTGAGAGCTTTTAAATCCTCGGTATGTAGATAGCATCACACGTTTTGCAAGTGATAGATCGTGACGTGGAAGGAAGATCATTATAGTAGATTACGAAGCCTCTCAAAATACTTCCATAAAGTGAACATGGACTTGTGGGTATTGCGCACCAAACCATTTGAATAATCTTGTCAAGTATATCTAAACTTTAGCTCTTAACGTTATTGTCTAATACTACTGAAAGAGTGTTATCGGATTAGGTAACCTGTGTAACTTATTGGATGCGATTATGGGTTGTTTCGGAGCTGCTTGATAAAGCTAAAACTTAAGGGTTGGTTTGACAAATTATTTTTTTTTTGGTTTTCAGTTTTTAAAGAGCAGTTTTTAAAAAGCAGCTTATTATTTTATTTTTTTTTACAAAAACAAGTGGGTGTTTGATAACCTTTTTTTTTTGAGTTTTTTTTTGGTGTTTGGTAACCCTTTTTATTTTGACTTTTTTTTTGGGTGGTTTGTGGTGGCGGTGGTCGACGGTGGTGGTGGCCGGCGGCCGGAGGTGGTCGCCGGCGGCTGCCGACGGCCTGAGGTGGCTGCCGATGGCCGCCGATGGCTGCCGGCAGTCGCCGACGGTGGCTGCCGGCGGCCGGCGGTGGCTGTCGGCAGCCGCCGGCGGCGGTCACCGCCTGCCGGAGGTGGTTGCCGGCGGTGGGAGGGTGGTGGTGGTCGTCTCAAAAATAAACCAAAAGTGAAAAAAAAAAAACAAGTTTCTGGAGTTTTGTTTTTTTACTCTTCAGTTTAAAATTGGTTTTTTAAATTGGAGAAGGAAAAAAAATAGTTACCAAACGCACTTTTTTTTTCCAATTTCCAAAACTGGAAAAAAAAATCGCGTCAAACACACTCTAAGTGTAGAAAACTTCATCGCTGAATATGTAAAACTGAAAACTAAGTGGCTAGATTCCTAGCATTGAAATACATGTTGACATGTTAAATAAACCAACTGTAAATGTATCAAAATTGCCCATTTTAAACATATAATCATTTTGCCTAAATTGTACACTTACCTTTTTTATTTCATAAACTTTTTATGGCCAAAACCATGGTTGTTTTGTTGGTGGATGTGATAGTGGTGGTGATGTAGTAATAATGGTGGTGGTGGGAAAGGTGGTCATAATGGTGGTTGGAGAAGTGTGGTTATGACGTAGTGGTACGGCAGTAACATGCTAGTTGTGATGATGCCTGTAGTGTGGTGATGGCGTAGTGGTGGTGGCGCTTAGGGGATCAGATGATGGTCATGGTGGTGATGTGGTGCGGTAGATATGGAGCTTGTGTTAGCGTCAACGACAAGGACCCCATGTGGAAATGGCATCATCACCCTGGTGGTGGCTGTAGCGATGTTTTGGTGGAGGTGGCAACGACATCCTGCTTGGGAAGGGAGCTAGGCGGTAATAGTGATGGTTGTGGCAGCAAGGATGGTTGTGGCAGCAAGGAGTGGTGGTAGTTGGTAGCTTTAATATTGTGGAAATGGTGTTGCCGATGGAATGATGGTGGCAGATCTGGTGTGGTGGAGGTGACGTTGGCGTGGTGGCGATGGAGTTGTAATGGAGGTGGAAATAATGGTCGGGTGGTGGAGGTTGTTTATGATGGTGGATATAGCATCACGGTGGTAAATGACTTTTTGCCATCTCATTTGAAGTTACATGATAAGTAAGCTCTAACCAACTAAAAAGTAGGGTTATTTTTTTTCTCAAATACCAATTCTTTATCCAAAGTTGCGTTACCAAACAAACTTAATGAAAAAATATTAAAATTTTAAATTTTAAGTTTTAAGTGTTTAAAAATTCAATCAAATACACCTTTATAGTATATAAATGTTCCATGAGTTGAATAAGAAATACTACTCACTCTCCTGTAGGATTGTTTTTATTAGTTTAACATCATTTCACAATTAATCATTTGATACGATCCCGCTTAGAGTTGGTTTTGACCATGCTGACACAAACATGAAAGAGCAATCGAATCTTTGAACAACCCAAACTGTCAGCTTCAATTTGTTAAGAGCTAGAAGTACAACCGATTTAGGAATTGACCCTTCGTCCTATTATGAACTGGCCGAATCTCTGATGTCAGGAATATCAGAATTATGTTCCGGTTAATCAAATTTACAAGTGATTTTCGATAACTCAAGCAAAAAACAGCAAAATAGACTATACATTTTGGTACCAAGATTCTTGAAAACCGCTGAGTAAAAAGTTAACTGGTTTGGATACAAACATAGCCAAGCTAGAGTACAATTGCAAAGAAATTGAGTGGAACCAATTCTTTTAGAATTTAAATTTTAAATTTAAAATTGAATTTGGGATTCAATTCATTTTTTTTTTACTTGGAATGGAAGGGAATTTAAATCACAGAATTCCTAATTTGTGTTTGGAGAATAAAGAAAATAAAAAGGTAATAAAATTTAGACAATTTTATCCTCGATTTACAATGAAAAAAAAATTTCGATAAGTGGTTTCAAGTGTGCTTAACACCACCACATGATGGTGACGGCACACACGGGGCAGCACCATAGACAATAGAAGTGATGATCGTAATAGTGGTGGTGGTAGTGGCGGCATTGGTGCCAGTAGTGGTAGCGACGGAAGTAGTAGTAGTGGCTGTGGCAGTAGAGGTGACGGTGGTGGTAGAGGTGGCGGCAATGGTAGTGGTGGCGGTGGTGCTAGTAGTGGTGGCAGTGGTGGTGCCATTAGTGGTGCCGGTGGGTTGTCAAAGTGGTGTGGCGGTAATGGCAATGAAGATGGTGGTGGTGAATTCATTGTTGGAGAGATCAAAAAAATGGTAACATAGGTAAATAATTACTTCTGATTCAAATAAATTCAAATCTCATGAAATCCCATTCCAATTACTTTTTTTTAATGTTTCAAACAACAAATTTTGAACATTTAAAATGAAATCTCATCAATTACATGGTTCCAAGTACACTCGGGTGCGTAAATTTGAATTCCTTCTGATTTTCAGTGTAGTTTTTCAAGAAAAATAAAAACTAAACCGCCTTTTAGGTTCATTTTCCACAAAAAAAAAAAGTCATGTGTTTGGTTAATAATTTTTCTTTTTATGATTGTTATTTTTATTTTTCTTCCTCTTAACCCTTTCCATAGAAAACCTCGAACCACCGTCAACACCACCATCAAACTAACTACACTATCACAGCCGGTTTGCCCTGCCCCTGGTACCACCTTGACTCGATCTACCACCACATCTTTATTGACACCCCACCATTTGACGGCCCCTGCCAAAGTCGACGCCACCATAAATCGCAAAGGTGGGGTGTGCTGGGCTGATGTGACATGATGGTGGGTCTAGGAGCTGAGCAATTATAATATGGTTCGAAGGTACAACATGCGGGGCTTAGAAATGGAAACCAAATAGTGAAAAAGTGCTTTCGTCGTCAATAAGTAGCCTTCGTATTTTAATACATATATTTAATTTATTCAAAACTATTAAAGTGGGATCCACTAAGGGATGGTGGCAAGTAGTGGTGGTTGTCGCAGGCGAATGCGTGGCAATGATGGCCGAGAAGCTAATAATGGATGGTGGCGAGGTCTGGTGGTTATCAAAGGCTGATGCCCAGCTGATCGGTTGAGGAGCTGACAAGGGATAATGGCGAACAATGGTTCTTGCAAAGGCTAATGCACGTTGTCGATGAGCTGAGGAGCTGACGAGGGATGGCGGCGAGCCTCTGTTGAAGGCTGATCTGTGGCTGATGGGTTGAGGAGCTACGAGGGATGGTGGCGAGTGGTGGTTGTTCTTGAAGGCTGATGTGCAGCGATTATAATTTAAGAAGCTTACGAGGGATGCTAGCGATCCGTGGTGGTTTGCAAGGCTGATGCACGGTGTTTGTTGAGGGGCATGGAAGTGTTGGTGGAGAGATGGCAGCGGCTGAGATGGGCTAAAGGGTTTCTAGGCAGGGGAAGATGGGTGAGTGGTGCCAAGATATTGATTGGTATGCATACCTTGATGTCGTCGACTTCGGAGGGGGAGACAGGTGGACTGTCGGAGAGAGAGCCACCGCCGGTGAGAGGGCCACTGCTGTGACAGAGTCGTCCAGAAGTGCGTGGTTGGAATGAGTGATGAGTTTTGAGTTTTAATTTGCTACGAATAAAAGTGTGAAGGCTTTATATCAAAATATCAACGAAAACTCAAATTGAAGTTTTCAAAAGCAAGCTTTAAAATGACAACCAATTTTAAAAACTTAAGGGACAAAAGAAAAGAAAATTTTCCTACCAAACGTCAAATTTTCAGTTTTTCAAATTGAACAAAGAACTGAAAACAAATATATGTCAAACGCTACTTAAATCAGTCACACAATAGAGTTTCTTTGCCCCGTGTAGTGTGAGAATGAACTCACCTCTTTTTAAGCTAAATTAACACCTCATTGCCGCTAACAGGCTCTAAAAGTGTCTGTATGCATCTTTTAGGAATAAAAGGGTGTAAATTCAACCTCACCCCTCCATATATTTCACTCCCAATGAAACTTGAATTCTGACCTTGCACAAGAACGAAAATAGTTGTTGATCGCTTTTTTATGTGCCGATAATTCAAAGTATCATAATCCATAACAGTACATCCAGTCTATATTAATTTGACCTCGTATAAAAGCAAATTCATCCAAATATGATCCAGATTTGCCTCATGTTCGTGCTTCCTCTTTTTTGAACCCATACACACCGTTTGGTTAACAATTTCTCTGTATTCATTTTCATGTTTTTTTTAATAGAGTTTTTGGGCTATCATTTTTAAATGTTATACATTGACTCTGTGCAAATATATTATTGTCTTAGATATTGTATTCAAATAAAATAAACGAGTTTCTCTATTTTTAACTATTGAGTTTATATGAATCTCATTATTTTGATACTTTAAAGGATGCAGGTATCTACTAACATGTGTTTTACAGTTCTTTGAAAATATATCTTTCATGCATTGTCAAAAGCATCAAAACAAAGAAAATGGTAGCCAAAGAGCTAAAAGACCTAGAAAAGGAATCCATAATAACAAAAATAGAAGAAGGTTTTGCTACCAAAAATTAATTTGAGAAAACAGCCGAAGCTGCTCCTCTGTAATGTCACCAAGAAGCGCATCTGATACCAACATCACCCATTGATGTCCACCATTACAAACCCTAATCTCCTCTTTCCTTAACCACTACAACCCACCCACACCCATCTTCAACTACCAACCCCCAAACACACCACCTACCATCACCACAAGTCGACCGCTTAATTTCTTCATTAATTTTACATCTCCAACCACCAAAAGAAATCATCAGCCGTAACAACTAACCTATCAAGCGCACCATATTCTACCACCAAAAGTCCACCCATAAGAACCGCCAAGACAACCCACCACCAACTAACCCATGAGAACTGAAAGTCGCGGCTTCAATGGGAGTGGCGGAGTAGCCGTGGCAGTGGCCAAATGCTTTGGTGGTGTTCGTGTAGATGAGGTTAAAGGTATGGGTTGTAATGGGATGTTATGGTGATCGTGGTGCATGTTCGATTCTGCAGTGGTGGTCCAGTTGCTGGTGTTTCTAGGGTGATGCTTCATGTTAGCAGTTCTTATGATGGGGGTGGCATCGCGTTCGCATGTTGGTGTTGCTGTGGTGGTGGTTGGGTGTTATGTTGAGGGGGTGGGTGGCGGTTGTTGTGGTGAATGGATCAGGTGGTATTATGTTTGGCAGTTGTGGTGCTCCAGCGCTAGTGGCCGTGGGCAAGTGCTATGGTGACAGGTGTCAGTGGCGATTGTGGTGGTGAGGTTTGATGTTGGGGTGGATCAAGTGGTGTCAAGTTTGGCGATGGTGTTGTTGCGGTAACGACGATCAAGCGATATGGTGACAAGGGTGGTGACGGTTTTGGCTACGGGGTGGGTCGGGTGGTGTAACTCGATTTAAAAAGAAAGAGAGAGGTGAAGATTTAAAATATTTGAAGTAAATAAAACAAAAACATGAGGGTAATTATGTCTTTCAATAATCTCGTAGCGACTATGGTTAATGTGCAACTTTTCACAAGTGAGAGGAGGTTTAGTACACATTTTTTTAATATAAAGGAGTCAAATCGCACATTGGTGTAGTTTTCCCTCGAAATTGAATGAGTTTCGGTCCCGTTAGCATTATTGATAATTGATAATAATATAGTTCAATATGCAGTTAGATATCGAATAAGTTTGAATGAGTTTCCACTGGCATATTGATTAGGGTATGGCCATTGTTGTCCTTTTAATATTTACTTGATGCTCTACTTCTCTCGACAAGACATCTATAGAAGAAAGGCACGTCTTACATTGAGGACTGGCATAATCGGTTAACCTGCCAGGATTGGCAAGTTTGTTCCTAGGTTAAAGCTTAAACACGTAAAAGTTTGTTTTATGTTCACACAGTAACTAGAACTGAAAACACTCGGCGAACTGAAAAAGATGAAAATAAAGGACGTCTTTGATTAAACTGAAAGTTCTGAACTCTCTCCCTTTGGAAGGAACCCTATAATTTGTCGGGTCTTCGGACTTTGGAGTCGATATCCTTTTGGTGTATTGTGTTTCTTAGCAATCCCAGTCAAGTGACTGAGATGATATCCGATGGCAGTAGTTTCTCTCTCGTGAAGACTTTTTTTGTTTTTTGTTTTTCAATAAGGTTGTGACATTGTTAAAAAAATAAGTTCGAAAACATGGCATCAAAATCTTAAGCGGTTGGATTCATAGCACTGAAAAATGAGCTGATGCTGTCCAAAATTTGAGAATTGTATTTATTGAACTTGCATAATAAATTAACTGGTGGCTAAAACTCATTGCTATGCACGGATATAAAAGTAATTAAGTATGAAGTGGGAGAAGGGAGATCATGGGTTGGATGGTTAGGTTATCAAAATTTAACACATATTTAGCTTTATTTTAAAATTATAAGAAAATGAGATTAGAGGTTTGGAAGGCATAGAAGATGTCAACCAAATACAAATACATTTATTAAGATGGCCTTGCTAAACCCACTCCCTTTTTAGCTAAATTATGTTTAAATCTATACTATATATATATATATATATATATATATATATATATATATATATATATATATATATATATATATATATATATGGATTTGATTGGTAGCTTCTACGCCTTTCAAACCTCTAATCTTATTTTCTTGAATTCTTACAATTTTAGCTAAGAAGGGAGTGGATTTAGCTAAGGGAATGGATTTAGTCGGGAGCTTCTATGCCTGGAAGTTGAGCTTTTCCCATAGATTTGATCCCTATGCCAAGTGAAAACCCTTAATTGTGAAAGTCTCGGCATATTTGCTGAGCTCACCTAGTGATACAGGAATGCATAGGCCAATATTTAAATGTTTGTAAATAACTTAGTCATTGAATCAGCTATGTTGAGAAGAAATATCTCGTTTCGTGAGTCAACTGGTATGCTTTAGGGCATAAATTTTGCAAGATTTTATGCCGTTTGCTGGTTGCTTGAGTGTGTGACTTTATGCTTGTGTACATGCAAACACGTGCACAATTAGGATACGCCTGTGTCCTTTTTATTTTTGTCTTGGACTCCCTGCGATTCTGCTCTTACAAGAATGAGGATAGTGTGTCTTTCGTTCACCCTGTTCATTGCATACTCAACATTGTTTACATGTGTTTTTGTCTAAGGGCTCCCTGTGTTTATCATCTCACGACAATCGTGATAGTGTATGTCTTTTGTTCACCCAGTTTATTGCATGATCTGCATCCTCTGCATGCCTTTTTGTCTAAGAGCTCCCTGTGATTCTCCTTTCTTGACAGTCCTGATAGTGTCTGTTTGTCTTTTCTGTGCCCAGTCTATTGCAAGGTCAGTCTTGTCCATATACATTTCATCCAAGGGCTTCCTAAAAGTTCCTTCTCCCAACAGCCAGGATAATGTATATCTCAGTGTTCTTCTTGTGTTTACCTAGGGGCTTCATATCAGTCTCCTCTAACGACGATCATGATAATGTTTGCCTTTGTATGCCTAGCATCGTCTGCATACATTTGGTCTCAGGGCTTCCTGTGGCTCTCCTCTCGTGACAATCAAGATAGTGTCTATTTTAGCCTGCCAAGTCCATTACATTATCAGTTTCTTCAGCATGCATTTTGTCCGGGGGCTCCATATAATTCTCCTATCCCGACAGTCATAATTAGTGTCAATTTTTGTGTTGCCTAAGTCAAAGTCCTTGAATTCTACTTCCTACCCTTAGTCTTAAGAAGAATCTTTGAAAAAATAAGGGAAACAAAGTACAATTATAAAAAATAAAAATAAAGTCTGAGTTTTGCCGTGACTTTCCGATCACTCGTTATCCTTTTAACTCTACAATAGGGCCGGTGTAACTTTCCAACCCTTAATCTGTCATATTTTTTTAAGTCCAGGGTTATGTCCGACGATAGAAACCCTCAATTCAAGTCAGAACGTGGAAGATATGTACAGTCTTCAGTCTCTTGATCTCAACCCAAATATATGTCGGAGGGTGTAAACCTTCAATTTAAGCTGGTTCGCAAACATCGCGTACAATCCAATTCTTGTCCGGTCCCAGTTCTAGTCCTAGGTCCAGTCCAGTCTTGGCTCAGTCTAGCTATATATACTTTTGCGTGCTTGCTCAATCTCTCTTTTCATAAGTTTGTGTATTTATATTTGGTTGGTAGCTTCTCTATCTTCCAAATCTCTGACCCTATTTTCTTGAATTCTTACAATTTTAAAATAAAGTTAAATAGGTGTAAAATTTGATTGGTCACAAAATAATCTCCAACGGTATAAACTCCTTCATAATCTCTCTTCACTCACTTCATTAATAACTACCTCCGTTCTCGTGCATAGCACGAAATTTTAACTAGTAATGCTTTAAACATTTAGAGACAAAAGAGCAAGAACTAGCAAAAAGAGTGAACCTAAGCCCATTACATGAGATGAGACGAACCTAAGCCCATTACATGAAATGACGCTTGAGATGGTTGCTCACATCCCTTTGATGGGTCTTGTAGTAACTTCTACCTAATTCACAAGATGATATGATAATAATTCATTGACCCTCAGAATCCCTCCCATCTTTTTTAAATATTGTCTGTCTGTTATACCACATTATTATATGTATTACTGTTACACTCAATACTTTCTCGTCTCACGGATAATATACATTATCGCCTATAGAGGAAGTGTTTTCCAATAGGGCCACCCGACATATGATACAAAGCTCTTCCATACAACCAAACATTTTCAGTACCAAATCAGCTCCGTTTCTCTTTTCCGGCAACCCTGAATTCCTTGAGCTTAAACATCTTTCATTTCAGATTACAAGCTGTTGATTAAGGATGTCTTTTCACACTTGCACAGAAGAAAACTAGCAATAGAAAGTTTGTTGGAACATGATCTTTGAAAGACCCAAATAACAAAACAAAGGTGTACAAATATAAACAAACCATAACTAGAACAACAAGAAACCAGCAAAAACAAAGTAACCGAGGAGACAACCCACTCGAATCGAAGATACGTGCCTGGGGTTTGCCGATGATCTCGATCTGGGACGAGCACCCGGTACAAGGCGCGCCTTCTTTTTAATTTGAACTCCTATCTCGAGCTTTCGAGAGTGAAAGCAACAAGGCTGGCTGGTTTGCGTCCCTTGAGGCTGCTGCTGTATTGGCTGGGCAAGAATGCTACCGAGTGACGTGAATACACCCCCATGAGCCGACCCAGGAAAAGATTGCGACAGAAAGAGAAGGGATACGAGTGATACAGACAGTAAATATCTCATGTCTGCGGACAATGTCTGTTCCAATTGGATTGTGTGTTGGTTTCATTCACGAGAATGGCTAACCAGATTGGGTTGTAGGGTGGGGTTTGCTCATCTTGTGGTTATAAAGTCTTTGCAGCAGAGGGGGAATGCATTGATGAGGTAGCTTAAAATACAAACAAGCGCGTCAAATGGGGACAGGCAATTTCTCGTAAGAGAATGTACAATTTCTTGTAAGAGCCCAAAGTCTCTCACCCCCACATGTTCAAATCTATTTATATCACCCCCCCCCCCCCCCCCCACCCACACCCACCCACACCAGTGGCAGAACCACCTTTGCACCAGGGAGTCCAACGTACCCCGTGAACCAAAAAAAAAGGAAGGCTGCTGACAGCCAACAATGACCGAAAGTGGAGCCGTGTCCATTAAGAAGTCCTTGTCCTTGCGGAATTGGCCCGAAACCTTGAAAGTACAAGAAGTGATATAGCCGTCACTCGTTATAGCCTAATTTACTAACATCCAGGTTCCAACTTAACGTGCTGTGTAAAGCTCTTGTTTGTTTCTGGATGTCACGACTTGCATCTGATTAAATCATATCTGTTGTCGAAAAAATTGAACCCTGATGTACTACTTTTCTTGGCGCACCTTCTTGATGCATCTTGATTTACCTTTCTTGTTTCAAATGTCCCTCACGCGCAATCAAGATTATCGTATGAAGCAAATTGTGTTGGCAATTGGGTTTTAAACTCATTATTGAGAAGCCATCTTTGACTCAATTTTCAAATGAATTCTTCACCATGATTTAGTTAGTAACAAATTAATTTATGTTCATCTATTATATTAGATGATTATAATATATTCACAAATTTAAAACAAATGAGGAGTAAATGAGAAAATTGAAATTAAAGTAGGTGGTTCAACTTGAAGGGAAAAAAATATCTCACATCGAAGAGATAAAACAAATATTGCCTCTTTATGAAGTTTAGTCTGAGTTAAGGGTTAAAGCCTTTGGGATACCCAATTTTGTAAGGAGAGAGGACTTATGTTTACTCAAGATTCACAACACACGCGTGCGTGCCGCGCGCGCGTCGCGGCCCGCCCCGATCTATGGCTGTGGCTTTGGCCTAGGCTTTATTTTTTTTGAAATAAAAATATTTTAAATAAATAAATTTTTGTTTATTTAAATAAATTTTTATTTATTTATTTATTTTCTTTTCCGAAAAGTTACAACTCTTCCACCAGCTGTGAACCCCCAGTGAATATTCACTATATATAAAAACGAGTCAGTTACAGAAAAATTTAATCAATCAATCCCGTAATTATGTCCTTCAATTTTTCATTCATGTGTTTGTGTCTGTATAAGAAGAAAGAGTTCTACATTATTTTGGTTCGCCAGGTATGCGAATTTAGAGTGCTCCCATTTTCAGACGTAATGCAATTGTATCTTGGAAGACTTTCGTCAAGAGACCATTAACACCATTGCGGGACGAATAAAGTCTTAAGGACAATTAATCAAATTCACGCCTCGATTCTCTAGTTCTGTATTCTCTGCTATGAGTTATTAGACATAGTTCTATTTTTTTTTTCAATTTATGTTGCTACTGTTTTTGGAATGTTAAGGCCAGTACGTTTACACTTTTAGTTTTGTGTATTTATATTTTATTTTCGTTTTCAATATTTTTATATCCAATCACAAATTATGATTGTATACTTCAATTTTTTTCCCCACTTTTTTTGTGTCATTATTTTTGAATGTTTATCATTTTTTTTTGTTTTTATTATCGTTACCCCTAATTTTTCCGGTATTACCCTCACCGTAAACAACATTCTGCCTCTCCTTTTTCGGATCCAAACTTCTTTGTTCTTTGTAGGTCTTCTTTTTGCAAACTAAAAATCTTCCCATTTCTAATAAGATCCCATTTCCCATCTTCTCACAGCAAAAGCAGCACAGCCTTTCTTCTCGCCCTTAGCTTCTTTTTTCAACAGAATGATATCTTTAGCACTCAGTTTCCACGACGTCCTTTGGATGTTCCCCCTAGCAATGGAGCTAACAGGAAGAGAAGGAGATATTGAACATGGGGTTGAAAAACTGTATGTACCACACAGCTGAAGATTACCCACAAAGGAACTCGAATTGAAATTTTGAGAAAGATGAACTGGAACAGGACTAGAAAGGTTGTTATATGAAACATTAAGTCACAGTAGAGTAAATGATTTGGTTCATCCCTCAAGCCCTTATATGCAAGATTCTCACTTTACCCTGACACACACACACACACACAAAAGCTCAATCCAAGGTGATAATCTTAGTAAATGTCCACGAAAGAAGAAATTGACTTGTCTTATCCAATTGGGTTTGTCGATTTTCTAGCCAGACATATCTGCCTGCCTGTCAAAGTTGTAGAAATCATCATCAATATATTCATCAATCGAAGAAGAAACCCATCTCATAACACTATAAATACACCAAATCACAGTATAAGGAAATCGACTTGGCCAGGCCCCAGAGTCTTTGCTCCTTATATTCAAGCTGCTTACACGAACACGCACAAACACAAGCTGAATCGAAGCTGGTAAATTCAAAAGAACACCAATCTGCGATAACCAGAATTTATGGTATAGCACACAAAAAATGAACCGGACAAAAATGGAAAACAGAGAGTGCTAACTCACAACAAAAAGATTCTTGAATATTCCACGTAGAGGTACTTCTGTTGTAGTCTTGAATGGCCTTAATAAGCTATAAGGACCATCAGCAAAAGCCAACAAATGGGCCACAAGATTTGGTAGATCACCAAGGGAGGCGGGAATTCCTCCATCGAAATTGTTATCAGCTAAAGCTTCGGCGAATTCCTCCACTGAAATTGGATGAGCCAAGTATTACGACTACAGGGAGAGAAGCAAGCTTCGGCGAAAGAGAAGGCGAACAGCTTCCGGTATAGGGGATGGGGTGAAAGGGAGTTGAAGATCCGAGCAATGGAAGTGAAAAGTAGAGAAAACTGAAGAGAGACAAGACGAGCAGCTTCTGTGCCAGAGGAAAAGGGTAAATAGTAGTGGGTTGGCTGGAAAAAGGTGAAAACACTTTAGAGGAGTTTTTTCTTTTTTTTTGGCACTATCCAAACCGATAAAAGTACAAATATTTTTTTGCTATCATTACAAAATTGAGTACAGAAAAATATAAATGTACGCCCCCTAAACTTCTGCATGTTAGAAATTTTCGGAAACTGATTTTCTAGACAAATATACACAAAGCATATTTTCCCAACAAATTGTTATAGCATCGTTATTCATACATTAACCCATTCTCTATTAAGCCTTTATTAAGCATCTAGAGACGATCGTCAGTTAGCATTCATTGTGCAAGCAATCAAAAGGCAATTAACACCATATAAGACATGTAAGGAAAAGCCAACTCCCTCCCCCCAAAAATCAAGGAAACAAGTGTATCGAAAAGAGAATATATCTGTTATTCAGTACAGACAAATCTATTTCTCTGGGTTAGATTTAGTGAAAGCTAATTAGCGAAAGTGACTTACATTGCAGTCATTGGACCAGGCTGTCAAAAATAACTGGATTGAGCTTGTGGAGAGAAGAAACCGGACCAACTAGTTTAGTCACCTCCCCGATAACTCGATCCATGTAGAGCACATACAGTCCATTCCTGCTCTCCAGAAGCTCTAGAGCTTTCCGTGCATGTGGTAGCGATGTCACCCACTCTTCAAACAGCCCTGCAGGATCACCATTTAAAATCATTCTCGAGTTAATTTGTGCATGTAACATTCATAAAATCAAAAACAACTCTGCTCAGTATAATGTTGAAGGAGTATCAGAAGTGACAGTTGATATATTTCGTTGTACTACCAGTATGATACTATCATGACAATTGATGCACTCATGTTAGATACTGACATTGATACGGTCGAAAAGTGCATTGCATACTTGTGTCGAATCCTTCGGCGCTTGACCAAGCTACCAAGTAATCTGAAGCCAAAAACTCAATAAGCTGGATCCTGCCATTTACAACAAGTGTGCTTTATCATTTTGAGTTTAATGACTGCTTAATATTAGCTGATGCACAAAACTTAATCAAAGTACAAGAAAAGTCCCATACACAAAGAACTTTAACTGTCCGACATCATGCAATAAAACTCAAGTTCGAAAGCTAAAAATGTCTTAGTATACTTGACGAGCTTTGTTTAACAGGTATCAGTGCAGAAACTTCTTTTTGGTAGGGGTATGATACTACAAACGTTCATAGTGAGAAAATATAGATTGACCACCATCTTTTAGGCATCTTAGACAACAATTTTTTTCTAGGCTATTATCATTGGTAGGAAAACATACATGTAAAAGTACAAATACTGTAAACCTCACCATCAATCCCCTACCATGCACCGCCCCCCCATCCACCCACCCCCCCCCCCCCCACCCCACACATCAACCCAACAAAAAAAAAATGAAAACCCCACTTTCCCCAGTTCAACAATACACTTGACTTCACCTATGCTTATCAATCCTTAGTGCTGGGTTTCTCGGTCTCAAAATTACCCATGATATAGGCTGATTATGTTTGCAGCTTGCTACCTGTCTTCCATCAAGCATGATACATAGACCACTGCTCTCGTTGATATAATCGTATATAACGCTAGATTTCATTCTTGTATTGACAATAAGTACTTGATGATAAAAGTTCTAACGCATCCATGTTATCTTAATAATAACAATCAGAGGATTTAAACCATGTCATAAAAAGAAGTACCCAAAGAACCATAAAGTTTTTCCGTGCGAGGGCTGTACACAGAGGGCTAAAAGCCCAAGGACAGACACTGTAAAAACATATGCCATTCTTTGTTGAGGAAGTCTTGTACCACCAGTGGTGAGAGTATGGAGCAACAGGAAGGGTTTAGGTGCAATAGTGAAATAGCACCAGCCAGAAGAGAAAAGAATGATGGGAGGAAGATCATGGGATGAACATAACAATAATAATATGTAGCAGAGAACAAAAAGAAATAAACAACAATGACTTCCACGAACAAATGTGTAAGCAGAGTACAAAAAGGGAAAAAGAACAATGATCTGAAAGCAACATCACGAAGGGGTCATATTCATGAAAATAATTAAGATCACAAAAAGAGGTTCAAAACTATTTAATCCAGTAATGAATCTTGAACAGTTAGTTAACTTAGACAAATTTAAAGGCAGCCCAAAACACAAGTGCTTGAAAGCAAACACTACAAGATATGGAAAAAGCAGCATGATGATTTAACAGATTAACAATAGTAAGAGCAAGCCAACCCCACTCTTGGGCAGTTTTACAGCCAGAGAACAGACACAATGGATATTTTATAACTAAACTATGAACTGAATAGTAAAACATTCACTTACCCTATAAAGCCTAGACTGAGTAAAGTGATTCACCACGATAAGTCTCATGAATATAAGTCGAGAGCTATTAGACTTCTCACAAAATAAGGGCTGAAGTCCAAAAGTAACATATTGTGCTGAACAAGAAGAACAATGAGTACAGCCATCACTTAATATCTATGGGAACCCTATTGTATTGTATGTTACAGCCAAGACAACGAGATAAACAAACACTGTTTGAATGCGAAAAAAGGAATGTGCTACCTGCGAAGCGGATGGTGGAGGAGGAAGGGGATGGTGGTGGGTTAAACTCCACATTTTAGAGAAAACATGAAAGAGTTTGTGTCTTTCAAAGCTTACATCATATGCATACAGTTATGCATGTCCGGAAAAGCTTCATTAAATGGGTCCATAAAGAGAAAATTTTCAGCTAGTTCAGCAATCCTCTGAGATACCGAAAGGATCACACGCTGCCCAATAAAAGGCTCACTTCCAAGCTTACGAATTAAGTGCTGGACATATAACTGGACATCGCTGTCAAAGTCATCTAGGCCTGAAGCACAATACCGAAGTTAAATGACTGGAAATCAATGGCAATATAATCGAGAACTGTAAAATTACGGATCGTTGTCTAACAGGCAACAGCAATAGGGAGATCAGAGTTACCAACAATAGAGGAGAAGCATTACCATTTGGCAAACCAGAGGAAGTAGTTCTAGTAGGACAATTTTGAGCTAGACCTGGAACTGGATCTGGAGATGATGACTGACCAGAATGCTCCCCCTCAACGGGTTTCTCTTGCCTCTGATCTGTGACCGGTCTAGACAACCCCTGATGAGGATCTGGAATAGGACGGGAAGAGATAGACACAGATAAAGGAAATAAGTCCAGTTATTGATTTATAGGCCCGTTTTACAGATGTTCTAAATTCTAATGAAGGGACTATCACTTAAGAAGAACAACACGAAATATCGCAATAACATTTTGATATATAGTCGTATTCGATACCCAATGTCCATAAGATACGTTCCAACAACTGAATAACGAGACAAAAATAGTTTCTTGACCTATACTTTCATACAAAAAGACGGTTTGAACAAGGGCATCCATAAACATAATCTGATTTGGATCATCTATAGTACACAGTAATGTTTTCTTTGCCCGTCCTATGCAAGGTGGTTGATACTTGGGCCAGGTCCCAAGAAGCAGCTACTACCTTAAACCCTTCTTAAGAGGCTATATCATCCTTGCACTTGCTAATGCCCTCTAATTCTTAATCTAGTCAACCAGTTCATGTCACTATCAGACAAGCAGCTTGTTCGCCACGTATTTTTCACATTCCAAGCGCCAAAAAAGGTGTTATTCACTTCCTAATTGCAAGCACCCTTCGATAAGTTTCTTGGTACGGGTTCAACGTCACAGGCTATACTGTGAATTGCTCTATATTTAAGTAACACTAGACTTCCATACAATTCACCTGTCTGCCCCTTAACCTTTACTTTTTTGCATAATTTGCACAGATACAAATCAGAACTCAGCCTTCAATATTTGTCCTCAGCCAGGTACTTTGCTTTGTATTTTCTCTTTCTGTTTCTTAACCATAACATGCACATATAAGTTGTTGGGAGATGATCTCTTCTTTCTGTTTAATCCAAGGAGAAAAAAGATTTATGCTACTCGGAAGTTCTCCTGGATGACAAGCCAATTATTTCCCTTTGAATCACGAGGGAAGCAATTAGATCGTGAGATGAAGATCTTCTGACTTTTCTAGTTAGTTATAAAGTTCTAAGATTGAATTTCAGTTCAGTAACGTAGGTAAACAAATATGTTATTTAGTCTTTATCAACTAATGCATCTCTTTGGCAACAAATATCAAGCCTATTTACTGGATGATTTAAACATAAAAAAGTTGTAACCCTGTGTGAGGGAAACAGGAAACAGAGTCCTCAACACTTATAAATATACAATAAAGTCTAGCAGACCCTCAGTCAATTGATTTCATGAACCATTTAATCAAGACTGACATGTCCCATAACAACATTTCAGCAAAATACAATTTAACATGGAAGTCCCAAGTACCAATTTAATTTCCAGGTTGCAGAGTATGTTTATCAATAATAAATATGTCCAGATGCTTACCATCTCTATGTATTGTAGTACACATTCTTCTGACTAGACGCATAATTAAGCTGCTGACAATTCCTTCAACAGGTTCATTGTTCGTTCTAATGGACCAACGACTCTTCAATGCAGCTTCAAATAGTAAAGCAAAAAAAGTTAGATAAAATTGAAGTATACATTATAAAATTGAGCAACCGTTGATTGCCCAACCTTGATAACCAATTGAACATCTCAGATCAATACAAAAAAATTATTACTCAGAATTACATCTAATCAACTGTTACGAGTTTAACTGATCACCCTCCATCTACACCCCCATCCCCTCCCCTGGCAATGTACACACAGACACTTGGAATTCTGTACAAAGTACAGTATTATGCATAAAAAAACAGCTCAAAGGAGGACAGAAATGGATGCTTGAAAAATATATCAGATTCTAAGATGTACCTTAGTTCATTTCAAATTACCCAACCACGTGACACTAATATATGCATCCCTATAATGGCTCCTCTGTAGAGTAATTGTCTGATAGGTCATTCTAACCAACTTGTTCCTGCATTAGCTTGAACCTACTTCTTGTTCTTGTTGCAGTTTCAACTTGAATAGAACACTCCTCATAATTAGTACCATCATGCATCGGCAAGTACAAGTTTATTTTACGTGACTGTGTCTCTAGTTATATTGCCAACTAGAGCTAGCTCGAATTGCCAATAAGCATCGTTTTATGACAACCACCAGTAGAAAAAACTGGTTTCTTCAGAAGCAATCACTTATGGACTTGTTCGAATTCTCAGTTCACTAAAACGTTTCATCTATGTGACATAACAAACAGTCAAACGATCTGCTTGATGGATAGATGTGTGCTTGAATATAGAGGAATCAATCATATAGCACGCAGTCTTGGAAAACTGTTAACTCTGTACTAACAGCTCAGTCGAAGAGCTCAGTTCAAATTTGTCACTCTTAATTTCAAATACTTAAACCACTGAGATTGATTTAGGTAAAAATTCTTGCATGTGGTGTTTACACAATAAAATATGAATGTGATGATGGTGTTTTCTGATGAATATTTGCTACATGTTAAATGTTCTTTTACACTAATGCAGGAAAACTTTTTGCCATCAATGTCCTGGATATTTTCACGGAGCAGTACTTGACGAGATTCACTATCATAAGACAGATTTGGATGCTTGAAATCTGAAATGCTAAAATAGATTTGAATGCATAAAACAGTTTAATGTATATAAACGCATGAAAATAGACTGCCAGCATGGAAAAAGCTAATTAAAATTTAGCATAAACCAAAACGAATGGAAAACATAAAAACAGAACGAAATTTAGGGATTCAACTTAGTGCAAAGAGGAATAGAGGAGCAACTGTTGTAGTCACTTGGATTGTTCTATATATTATGTAACGATACCTCTCTACAAAGGGTGCATGTGACAATATTTCATGTCATAGTTAAGTCAAACTTCTTGCACCTTGACAAAAAATCACTTTCAAAACCAAATTTTAAGTGATTGATCAATCTGCCAACTAATAATGAATGGCGGGATGAACCACTAACAGATGATTTATCAACTTGCAGCTTTGGCCAAGAAGCCTTGCGGATTAGTCGAATATGCACTCAGCGATGTTTAGAGTCACCATATCCCATATCAACTTAAAATAGCTGCATAGAAAAAGTTATGTGGCTAATTATGTGTTTATCTTCATGGTACATATTACCTATAGCTATACAGCACGTACCTTTCTATAACTTCCTAAATTTACCTGTTCAGAGAACCTAATGAGATAGGAGTGAATTTATGTTTAAACAAAAAATACAATAGATTTGAATATTTGATAGAAGTCCCCAATAATGACTAAGAGGCTCCAGCTAAAGTGACGGTACCAAAGGACCTTCATGTTCTAACAAAGGTGTTGATTACTACCTAGAATGAAGTCGACGGCTTGGTGCGACCAGTTTGCGAAATTAGAACCATCTACCTGAAAAGGAAACAGAAAAAACAAAAGATAAGGACAGTGGTATATTGAGAAAAATGGACAATTAAGTTGATTAACTTTGAGATGAACAAACAGAGATAACACACTCGGGGAGAAGAGACAGTATCACAAAGCTCCACAAGAAAATCGACTGAGGCCCTGAGCTGCTCCATTTCATCTTCACCATTGTACTCTTCAACTGAAAGAAAAATCAAGTACAGCACAGTTACAACCAAACACAAGCAATTTCTCGTGCCATTCAAGTTTACTATTATACATTTCCAATTAACTACACTGGTGGTGGATCTAGGGTCTCTTCTTTAGGGTGGCAAATGACATATCAAACATAGTAACTAAAAATTTGTAACTGCAGGAACATAGTGCTATTCTCTTAGTAATATCTAAAGATTATCGAAGTTAGACAAAAGTGTTTGTATAAGCTGTATGAGAAAAGTGAACCAAGTTGTTATCGCACAAAATCAAAACTTACATTAGGTAACATTGTATAAGAAAATAAAATAAGCATTTGCAATCAGATTACAACATTTATTTCAGTCTTTGATTTTAAGAGAATAGGGGAACCACTGCCTTAATAAACACAAGTGACATTAGATGTATTTGGATGACGTATTTGAAGTGGGAATTTCACTTTGGCTAGGCATTTGGATATTCTCTTCTATGGATCCTTCGTTTGGAATGTATTGAAAGGGATTTGCACAATTTTAAGAGGGATTTGAAAAGGGGATTTGGATGCTTCAGATCCTCACTTGAAATAACTAGTCCAGAAAAGTTTTTCGCCAAATCCGTACACTAAAGTTTTCCTTGTTTTATGGGTTGTAGGCTCTCGCAATTTTCTTTTATTTGTAACCTCAATCTGTCTTTTCAATCTCCACCGTTTCAGTATTTCATTTTTGTTTCCCGAATTCTTTACAAAATGTGGTCTTGTCTTTATTTGTTCTTTCTTACTCTAGTACATTTTATAATGAGAATCTTTAGTTTTAGTTTTGTAAACGCTAGCTAATGTTTAGTAAAATGATTTTTTTTCCCTTTTTCTGTTTTTCTTATTATATTCCATAAGATGCAATACATTTGTATTTCATAGTTCATATTTAAAAAAATGCTATTTCCACGCTTTGATATATTTTTTACCTGTTTTTTTGTTGCTAGAAATACAGATTAGGGGCATTTATGAACTTTTTAACAACAAAGATGAGGTAAAGTAACATATATAAGGGGCTAGAAAATAAACTCTCCCATATTAATTTTATGTTAAGAATAAAAATAAAATGAAAATACACCACGGCAATGGACCTTTAAATCTTAGGATTTTGAAATGAGGGATTTAGAATGAAGGATTTCAAAATGATAATTTCAAATTGAAGGAACTTCAAAAACCTCCATCCAAACATACTCTAAGAGAGTGTTGGATGAAGAATTTGAAAATATTAGAAAGTTTAGAATACCTAGATTTTCAAATCCAATGCCTTTAAAAATCTCAGAATTTGGAAACTTCAATGTTTGACAACTTTTGCAGACGGGTATCGTGTAATGATAACGAATTAATAAATAAAAAAACTATAGATGGATTGGTGAAACAAAATAAGAAAAATAGATGGCTGAGATTAAAAAAAGGAGAGAGATAATGATGAACAATTGGAAAGTAGAATGAAATATGGCACCAAAAAAAAAAAGCTTAGTTCTCGGGTGAATTTGATAAAAATCTATTATAAAGTGGTTCTTTCAATTGGAAATGTTGCCTCCCCAAGTCCTTCTTTCAAATCCTTTGTAGAATTTCACAAATTATATTTTGTATGTAGTTAATAGAAAGTGGATTTCATTCCAGGTACTTTCAAATCCTCAGCCAAATTGAAATCTCAAGTGAAATACCTCAAGCACACCATAAGGGTATACAACTCCTTTACATAACCGATTTGCAAGGGGAAATTGCACAAGAAATGGGATTAATTAGGCCAGTAGTATGAGTTCCTAAATTTCTGGGCGTGGCAGTGGTCCCCATTTGCCACCCCTTACACATCTCTAGAATGCTTATAAAATGTACGGTCCAATGCACAGGGCTCTCGCCTGAGAATCCTTAGACTCTAGGAGACCACTGCGTCTAAAAATTAATTGGTTTTGTGTTGAAATAAAGGGACTACAAGACAAGAGCCTTGGTACCTTGAGGTGCCCATTTCGAGAGAAAAAACCTGTATTGTAAACCGGCAGCTCATGATATCAACAAACTGATTAATGGCCCTATACTTCAAGTCCTCGATTTTTACAAATTAATTAGTCTGGCAGGTATAGCTATGTTTTACATTTACATCATATACAGCACTCCCTCCGCTGTCATAATATTTGTCCCCCTTTTTAGACAATTTCTGGGATAACATTATATAAACGGGAAATCAAATTGAGGTATGATATCATAAAGTATTGTTTGACAAGTAACTCAGGACGAAAAGAAAAAGTTAGTGTTTAAGCGTTTAAAATTTTACTATAAAAATTTGCAAAAAAGTGAGACAAAAACTGAGGGAATAGTTAAATGTAGTCTACCGGAAAAACGACGTTGCTCGGCTGAGCCAGCACCTCTTCTTCTCTTGCTCTCCTTCAATCGCACTGTAAAACAAAAACCACTCAAACATGAAACAGCAACGTATCACCAAAAACAAACACCAAAAATTGCGGCCACAGACAATGTGTGGTAACCTTGTCTGAGAAACCTCCGGCGTAACACGTCGTTAAATCTCCGGCCACCTCCGTCGTTAAACCGGCTAGGGCTCAGTCTCCCCAAATTGTCGAAGAAGAAGCACTTGCACGAAGCCGTTTTCGGAAACAAATCGTACTGTACACCGTCTAACAATAAACGGCGAGAAATTAATCAGCTAAACTTGAGAAATTTCACACACGACGGATTAGGATCTCTGAACATAATCCTATGCTATAAAGCACATTAATCAAATAACTCCATTGACAAAGGCAGAGAGTACTCTGCCGTTACTAATAAACTTTTAAGCAACAACAACGGGACACTTTATGGCAGATGATCCTAGAATCGAAATAATAGTTGTTAAAATGTATTTAGCGTCCATCCTGATCCAACACAAACAATATTGGTTAAAAATTGTGACAGCGACGAGTATCGTGAGCGACACTTTAGAACTGCTATTTTCAGCAGCGGATCCCTGTCCCCCACACGTGCAGACAGAGAAGAGGAAGAAGAAAGTGACCGACCTTCGGCCTCCTTGAGATCCTGTTTGAGTCGCAGAATCTCCTGTTTACGTTGCTTTGCCTGAAAATTAGGAAAATACGGGCGGAATTAGCGGCGATTTTTAGTTAGATTCTGAGGGGGAGGGGAAGCGGTGGACCTTTTGTTTCCATTTGTGAGCGTCGACGGGGGAGGAAGGAGGAGGATCAGCGGCCGGAGTTTTGTGCAGCAGCTTTGATTTGAAGAGCGTCATGGCGATTGCGAGCTTCAGCGACTGGGTTCTGGGTTGCTGTTGCTACGACGACGCCATTGCTCTCACTCTCCTCTCTCCCCACCACACACAAACACAAATGCGCGGGAACAGTGGGAAAGCTGTTTTCTTACTTGTTATAGCCTGCGAGTTTTTTTTTTTTTGTAAAGAGAAAAAAGAAAAGGGAGTTGGCCTCTTTTGTCTCTAAATCTTTCCACCCAAAATTGTGAAGAAACGGAGAGAAAGGAAACTCTCGTAAGTTATACTTTAATAACGCTTATATTACTCTTGAGATTATAATGACTCAATTTTTAATTACTTTTAACTTATAGGGTATTTTACAAAAAACCTATCATACCATTAAGTTACAAACAAACAGAAGATCGATTTGTGTTTTTTTTCAATAGCTAGTTTGTGTGTTTTTTATTGTGGCACTAACCGGTGAAAACTTATCACGTTATTATGGTATAAACTTTATGTTTTGCCCTTGATGATCAGTTTTTTCTCTGTTTGTATTATGTTCTTAGTTAAAATCATATTTTAAAGTATTTATTTGGATTAACACACTATTGTAGAAAGGTATGTATGTAATGTTGTACCATTTCTTTTCTTTTCTTCTGAACTCACAAACAAAGGAAATGAATGATGTTTTCCTTTTTCATCTTTTTTTTGTTTTGTGGGGGGGGGGGGGGGGGCATAATGTGCACGTATCGAGCACAAGCGATGTTGTCATGGACATATTTATCCATTCCCTTACCCTTTCTTAAATAGTTAAGTGCAAATTTTTGAAGAATTAATTACACCTAAAGCCCTATAATTTGAAGGTTTCTGCGTATTTTATCTTACTATTTCAATTTTGGCACAATTCAGCACATCGTTCATTAATATGTGCTCAATTTACCAATTGGCATACTGAAGTCCAATTCCAGAGGTAAGATGGTCAATTCAAATCATGTTTCCACCTTGGCAGCAAAAACCTAGCCATCGAACCCTAACCATCTTCAGGTCTTTCACTCCCCCCACCGTCGCCAACATTGACCCCCGGCTTTGACTTTCTTGGCTGTGTCATCAATGGCCTCAGCGATTACATCTCCCTCTACGTCGATCCCTATGTCCACCTCGATGAGATCTCCATCTCTGATATCATCTCACTACCACAGCCATTAACAGAATCCATTGTGCCACCAAGCAACGACCATCTTCCCAACCCAAATCAGAATCACCATCCCCCAATCCATTTACGGAATCCACTGTTCCACCGCACAAGCACTGTCTCCAAAACCCATATCAGAACCACCATTCCCACCCAATCCATCGACCACATCCACCATGCCACCAAAAAACAGTCATCTTCAAAACCCAAAAAAAAAATCACCATCCTACCAATCACCACGGACTAACCCTAACAAAATTAATTGAACGAAAAAACCCAAATCAGAGGTGCTTCAGCATGCAATCGCCGATGATGGTTACTGTAAAGGTCGGTGAGAGTGGGCGGCCTAAGTGTGAAGTCGCGATGGTTGCGGGTCTCTTCTCAACAATGCAGCCGCAACGACGACAGTGATGCTTTATTGACGGCAGAAGAGTGGCAATTGGATTGAGGACCCACCGTGGTGATATTCTTCGTCGATCCAAAACCACCATTACTACTACATGTTGTTGCCATGTTTGTGAGCCACCTCCTTGGCTCCCTTCTCTTTGGTCCAGATTTTGACGGCAAAGAAAAGTTTTTGGTTGGGCAGTGGTGAGATGGTTTGTACATGTAGAGCATTTTGATTGGACCAATTAATTATGAGGTGGTGATGTTATTGCTAAGGTGGATCGAAGGATTAAATTAACCATCTTACCCCTCGAATTTTGACAGCCGTCCAAGAAATTGGACTTCAGCCCATTAATTGGTAAATTGAGCACAAATTAATGATCAGTGAGGTGAATTGCGTCAAAATTAAAATAGTAAGGTGAAATGCACACAAACCTTCAAACTATAGAGTTTTATGTGTAATTAATCCTACTTTTAAATATGGAACAAAAAAAATTTCCACAGCAACAACAACCACCACCACACTGCCATCGGTTCACAACCACATCACCTCCACTCGCCATCACCATTTCACCATCGCGAACCACCACCACTGAGTTGCAATCCAACCCAACTTACCATTTCATACATGTAATTGATTTTGACAGTGAAGCGTGGGTTGATGACTCTATAAACCATTACAGTCATGCTTTTGTTGGCTAACTTCTTGCATGCTCAATTAACTTGAAAAGGCGCAAGACTTTCTTAGAATTCCAATAATTTCTTCGTCTTAGGTTTTGTTCCAACTGGCCCTTCTTGGTTTTAGGTTACTCCTACAATCTGGCTTCTATTTGCTGAAGGTCAGAACTAAGTCAATTCCTAAACAGGATGAAATATGCATGGATAGTCAAAACAAACACTTATTAGCTGAAGGCCTTAATGATGGTGTCTTTGACCACGAAACAAATAAGAACGTGCATGTTGCTGCTAAAAATATGCTCCACATATATTCTAGAACTAGAGCTTTGACCCCTTTATATAGCTATAGGAGAAGATTCCTAGTAGGACTGGGCTGTGGGGCAGATGTGTCAGGATCGTGTTAGGATCCTTGAGGATCACGTCACGATTTCTAACGACTCTTTTAGAATCTTGATAAGATAATTATCAATCTCCCAGTTTAACTAGGAACGCCGGGTGTTCTTCAATTATTGGGAGTTTTACTTGAGTTATATCATAAGCCCCCCACTTCCTTAGCCAAAATGTTTGGCTGAGGAAGTTATACCAAGTGTCTTGAGACACGCACCAGGTTTGTAAGGGATTCTCCATTCGCTTGTAGGGGTAAATAATATTTTCTCTACTCCATGTGCTCGGACCTAAGCTCTTGGGGGCTTAAGTGATGGAACTTTGCCCAAGTAGGGTGCTAAAACTCTAGCTCTTGAGAGCTAGGCCTTAGAATATTGCCTAAGTAGGCTCTTCGAAATCGTCCTTGGGAAGACGAATCATGGGATCTCGAGATCTTTTAAAGGTTGTGCCCTATGATAGCCTCTCTAGAGAGGGGAGACAAAGCTGTGCATGCAAGTTGTTGCATGTGCTAAGTGTTTGAATGTCCCCTTGAGGGGTCACCTCTCCTTTGGAGGGTGTTTGTTTTGTGCAAGTGTGTGGTCTTTAGCTTGAGCTGACCACATCATGCTTACGTTTTACTTTGATGAGAACTCTTATCATCAGCTAAAAGCTGGCAAAAAAGCCTCGCACTCCCGCTTGGCTGGGTTTTGAATTGATAAAAAATGGTGGGGGGATGAAGTCCCACATAGTGCTTTGCCATTTCACGGGTTAGAACTGTAGCTAAACCGTTCGGACAGAACTCGAGCTCTATCCTGTCACCCTTGGGGGTGTTTGTCCCTCGAGGGACCGCCCTAGAGGGCTAGTGGATCGTAGAGTTCTGGTAAGCACCCTTAAGGACTGATGGAACACAGAGTTGATGTACATACCCTCAGAAGTATAATGGAACATAGGTTCTCGTACACGCCCTTGAGGCAGACAGAGCAAAGCTCATGAAATACCCTCGGGAGTTTTAACGAAACTTAAAGTTCTTGTCGTACGTGTCCTCGGGGGTGGATGGAGCACAAAGCTCATGAAAATACCCTTGGAGGTTTGACAAAACTTAAAGTTCTCGTCGTTCCTGCCCTAGGGGCGGATGGAGCGTAAAGCTCATAAAATACCCTCGAGGGTTTGGCAAAACTTAAAGTTCTTGTTATACGTGCCCTCAGGGGTGGATGGAGCGTAAAGCTCATAAAAATACCCTAGGAGTTTGATGGAACTTAAAGTTCTCGTCGTACGAGCCCTCGAGGGTGGATAGAACGTAAAGCTCATGAAAATACCCTCGGGTGTTTGATAGAACGTAAAGTTCTCGTTGTACGCTCCATTGGGGGCGGATGGAGCGTAAAGCTCATGAAAATACCCTCGGGGGTTTGACGGAACTTAAAGTTCTCGTACTTGTTATCGCGGCGCCAAATAAGAAGGCGCGGGGCATTGAGCCCGTAATATGGCCGATGTTATGAAGCCCCATGTCTGAGAGGTATCAGGGCATTAAGCTCGTAATATTGCTGATATCATAAGATATAAAAGCCCTTGCCTTTGAGAAGACTGGATATATAAACACAGCTTTTCAGCCTATATGTATGGCACAGTCACAAGAGGACCTGTGGGAGCAATATAGAAGACCATAATCCACTTGCTGAGCATATAAAGCTAAAGGACGCAGAGTCCATATGGGCAAGATGTCACTGATGATCAATATAGATAGAGGACACGAAGTTTGTCAGCATATTAATGATGCTTATTAGCAGAGGCTGACAATGTGCTCTGATTCACTGATCGTAATCACTATGTGACCGAATATCACGAGACAATAGGTAATACCAAGTCGACAGGATGCTGTGAATTTGTTCCTTGCTTATAAATTGGTTTATACGTCGCTGTTGATGCTCGCAGCTAATTGAGTTTGTTCCTTCTCTTCTCTGACCGAAGGGCAGCCATGGCTTGTGGGCAGATCTGACCGCAATCAGGGAGGCGATAGAACGGTGACACTATGGAGCCATGGTTAGGAAGATTTAACGGCGATGTCGTCGACTGGCCCCGCCGCTGGCGCTACAGCTTCGAGGCGCGAATGCGATGATCAGTTGTTATTTTCACCGATGGTGTGTCTGATCGGGACGGTGGTGGTGTTGGCCTTTTATTGACAGTGAGGCGGCGACATAGCAGTGAGGCAACCCAGATCTGCAGCGCCATTTTTTGCGGTGTGTCAATTGGCGCTGTTACTATTAATCGTTATGGTGGCGCTTCGTCGTGGTGAACAAAGCTTCTCCCATGACGCGATAGCGCAGATCTAGACCAACGGCGGCTGCAGACAGTGACGCAGTGGCATGATGATGAGATAGATCTTCTAGCTGGTAGTGGTCAGACGGCCACGCGATGACAGTGCCGGTTAGAGCTTTCGCTCGTCACAGTCATGACAGGGCGGATGGGCACTGTCGCCCGTAGCAATGGTGGCATCTCGATGGCGCGAGTTTGGGGTGGCGCTACTGTGGCGGCGTCTTCCTGTGCTTTTTTCTTCTTTCTTTCTCTCTCTCTCTCTCTCTCTCTCTCTCTCTCTCTTTTGGGCTTTGGTTGTTGTGGCTACTCCAACAGCTTTGCGGCAGTGGTCAGCAGTTTATGGTGCCTATGACACTGTAAGTGATGACTCCGGTAGTGTGATGGTTGTGAGGGCATGGGCTTGCCCACGTAGGTGATGTTGACGTTTGTGGCACCGCTGCTATTTCGGGTTTTACCCATGAGGGTGATGACATGTTGACTACACACAACGACGTCCCCTTACAGACAGTGGGTGGCCTGCTGTGGGTGGTCGTGGGGGGGGGGGGGGGAAGGCGAAGTGTTGAATGAGGCCTGGACGGTGCAGCACTGGTGCGTCACCGAAGGAGTTTATATCATTAGTGCTACTGTAGGTCACGATCGCCGCTACTCACTGGCGGACCTAAGTGGTGACAGGGGGGCTCAAGCACCCCCTGACTTTTGAAAAAAAAAAATTCAGGAATCACACCAACCCTATTCCCGAGATCCTGTTCCCCGAGACGCCCCCGTTCCCTAATCCCCAAGACCCCGTTACCTGAGACCCATACTCGATAGTCTCTATCTCTCTCTCACCATTGTGACTCGGTGAGGACCGTGAGTGATTGCCGGTGGATTGAGCTACTCCGGCCAGATCTGGCCCTTACTGGTGACCATGACTGAACCCACTTTCAAACAATAGATCTTGAAGAACGGGACGACCAGATCTTAAAGAACGACTCGACTACTACTCAGTTGTCAGCTATCACAATCATAATTATGCGAATTGATTATACTATTTGTCGGTGGTGGTGAAATGGCGGTGAAGTGATGGTGATTCTGGTGTTGGTGATGGGTTTGTTGATATTGGTGGAGTGGTAATGATTGTGGCTGCACGGTGGTGGTGCGAATGGTGGGTTTGTTGGTAATGGTGAAGTGGTGAAACAATGTTAGTTGGAGATTGCGGAGGTGATTTTGGTGGCAAGGGTTTGGAGTTGGTGGTTATGCGTGGCGACATTGATAGTTTGTGGTGGTGGTTATGGGTGAAAAAGGCAGTGACAAGAATTGAAAATGAGAGAGAAATGGGAGATAAAGAAGAGAAGATAAAAATGAAAGTGGATTGGATTGGATAATTTTGCCCCTAAAAAAACGGTGTGACATACAAACGACTTCGTAATTAATTTTAGCAATCATGCGATTTTTGGTGCAGTTCAATAATGAATAATCTGAAATATTTAAGAACTAAACATGACAACTGACATATAAGTATTTGTAAAAGACAGTCCATATAATAAGTTTCAAACTACGAATCCAAACATGTCCTTCTAGGTAGATCGCAAAAAAATATTATTTTGTGTAGCTTCTCAAAAAATATCTAAAATGCCTAGTGCCAACATTGTAGATATATAGTTGCAGAACACCAAAATGATGTTTCCTTTATATGTAGTTGTCAAACGGGCCGGGCGGCCCGCGGCCCAGCCCGGGCCGGCCCGACCCTTTCATGAACAGGGCTAGCCCAGAGGAATTGGGCTTAAGGCCTGGGCTTGGACCAAGCCGACAAAATATGGGAAAAAGCCCGGGCCAGGCCCGGCCCGGAAAAGCCCGGATCTGGCCCGGCCCGAAAATAGGCCCGGGACTGGCCCGGGTGTCGCCCGGTTCTGGCCCGGTTGTGGCCCGGGTCTGGCCCGGTTCGGGGCCCGGTTCCGGCCCCACCTGTTTGAATTTTTTGTTTTTCCCCCCTTTTCCTCCAACAGATATATTCCCCCAAAATTCCACTTTTACCCCCCCAACAGCAATATAACGGCTAGTTTGGGGGGTATTTTAGTCTAACTTAATTTTTCCAACTCCTTTAAAGGTTTTTACACTCTTACCCTCCCCAACAACTATAAACGGATAGTTTTTAGGGGTATTTTGGTCTTTTGTGAAGTTTTTAAAATCTATAAATTCACACCATTTCTCTCTAATTTTTCACACCAATCTTCTTACTCTCTCTTATCTAAACATTCTATATTTCTACAAGCTTTGCTACTATTTCCCTCTCCAATTACTACTCTTGCTAATTACTACTAGTATTTACTAATTAGTACTCTTGTTTATTAATTACTACTCTTACTAAATTCTAATTACTAACTATTACTCTTATTAATTTGTTACTCTCTAATTCTTTTGTCTAGTAATTAGTAATTAGTGAATTTTTATTTATTAATTACTATTACTAAATGATTTTTAATTACTAACTCTCTCCACATTTCAAAATTACCCTAAGTGATTAATATTTGTTACTCGTTCATTCTTTTAATTGTTATTTCTTATTACTACTCTTATACTTGTGTATTTAGTTACTCTTACGAATTTTGATTTCCAATATAGTAAAAAAGTTTAGCGTGAAATATGGCTGGATTATTGAAGAAACTGAGGCGTGGATCATCATCACGAAAAACATCATCATCATCGCAAGCACAAGCGCCAGCGCCACGGCCATCACAAACACCAATCCAAGCACCAACACAACCATTCGTTCCTGGACGAATGAGTACAGGCTGTATGATAGATACCCAAGCCAATTGGGAGTTCAATCAAAACATTCCAGATTTTGAATACACGCCTGATGAAGACCCCCCGCATTATAGTCAAGGACGCAGCTCGGTTGGCGAAGCTACTACTCCGTGGCATAATCTCAACCCTATGCCTGGTCATGATGAAGAAGGGCCGAGCAATGCCTCCGGTAATGAGCCAGAAGTCAAAAAGGGAAAAAAAGAAAGCCGAGTGTTGGAATCATTTCGATGTAGTTACGGTGGACGGCATCCGAAAAGCTCGATGTAAGTACTGCGCTAAATTATTTTCGTCTGGTAGTGGTAATGGACATCTTAACAGGCATTACCCTCAGTGTGCACCTCGACAAGGCCACGTCGAACCTACCCAAACGCAGTTATCTTTTGACGGTAAGTTATTTGTTTATAATCAGCGAGAGCAAAGAGACGGTCTCGCTGAATTTGTTATTCACGATGAACAAGCCTTTTCTTTTGCCGATAATAAGCACTCTAGATATATGAACACATACGTTCAACCTTTGTACAAAAAGGTTCATAGAAACACAACTAGATCCGATGCACTCCGACAGTACAATGCTGCTAAAGCACGCCTTATCGATTATTTCGATAAATTTGACGGTAAAGTTAGTCTTACTTCTGATATTTGGCAATCTCCATTTACTTTTGTTAGTTATTCTTGTGTGACCGCTCATTGGATTGATGCAGATTGGGTTATGCACAAGAGAATCATCGCTTTCGAGCTCTTTCCTTTTCCGCATGATGGAATGAACATTGCTACTCTTATATTAAAAGCATGTACCACATTTAAATTAAAGGATAAGATTATGAGTATTAGTTTTGATAATGCTTCTAACAATACAGCTGCTGTTGATGCTTTAAAGGAGAGCCTCAAACCTGTACTTTCTGGTGAATTATTTCATGTTCGTTGTGTTTGTCATATAATTAATTTAATTGTTCAAGATGGTTTAGCTGCTGCAGGAGATATTCTTGTCAAAATGAGGGGTATGACAGCGTATGTTAATAGCTCGAGTCCGAGAACACAACAATTTAAAACGTTGTGTGTTGAATATAATATGCCTCGCAGGAGAGCAGTTACAGATGTGGTCCACAGGTGGAACTCTACATACCATATGCTTTTACACATTCTGGCATACCGAGAAGTCTATACGCATTTTCTACTAACCCAGTTCCCAGCCGGCTTGCCAACTCAAGAGGAATGGCAGATGGCCACATACCTAGCTGAATTTTTGGAGGTATTCTACACGTCTACCAATTTATTGTCTGGTACGTACTATCCCACCTCTCCTCTCGCTGTAATAGAAATTCTCAAGATGGCTACAATGTTAACAAAATGGAGATATATAGGACCCTTTAGGAAATAGTAAAAGTGATGGATAAAAAGTTTAATAAATATTGGAGTAGACTGCCTGTTATTTTTGCTGTGGCTACTTGTTTAGATCCTAGGTTAAAGTTGCATGGCGTGAACGCCTCGATACAAGAGATATCGAAATTAATGTGCTACACAGCAGAGGAGACAACCGCACTCACAGCAAAAGTGAGCAAGAGGTTTGAGGAATTGTTCAACCTCTATCGTAATTCTGCTGACGTGCGCGGGCGAGCTACATCATCCACTGTTGAGAGGTATTATGCGCCATACCTTAAGGGCTTTGAACATCTAGTAGCAAGACAACTACCAGGTGAAGGTACTTCTAATTCGGCAGGTTCGTCTACTTTTTCCTCTTTTAATGAGATTGGTGTATATGCAAATACTGATCATTATTCTGATTTATCAATGCAAGAACAGGTTAATTTGTTAAATTTTTGGAAACAAAATCAAAACATGTATAAAACTTTATCCCAAATTGCACGGGATGTACTGCCAGTGCAAGCCTCCACGGTTGCTTCAGAGTCGGCATTTTCAGCCAGCGGGAGGGTTTTGGATGACAGGAGGAGTCGTCTTAACCCCGAGTCGCTCGAGCTATGTGTATGTTGGAAGGATTATCTTGATGCGAAATACCGCGAGCAAGATAAACCGATTGATGATAGGAAGAGCAGTGACTCGGATATTGAAGTACTTCCGGATGATTAGGTAATTTCTTTTTATTTTCCTTCTATTAAGTTTTAAGAATAAATTTTTTCACAAAATATACTTTTTTCCATATATATAAAATAAATTTTTACAAGCAAGATATATATTTTTTCGTATATATAAAAAAATAGGTAACTTCGCCTGTTTGTTTACAAGCAGCCGGTCCCAAGCCCGGATAAAAGGAGGAGGGCCTATGAACACATTTATTTTTCTATACTTATTACTTAAGATCGTCTCGGGAATTAACATGTATCAATCCCGGGTTTTCGGCCAATTAGTTTGAAGTAAAATATCAAATAGTAGAAACAGTCTCTCTTAAATAGTAATAATTGTTATGTGTTCAGATTTTATTAATAAAGATCACCAAGAGGAGTAAGAAAAGATTTAACATGCCTAAAGATGAAATTTAAAATTGAATAACAAGAAAATTTAAAAAAAATTAAAAAAAAGGGCCGGGCCGGCCCAAGCCCGGCCCTAGAAATTGGGCCTAGGGCCAGGGCCTGGACTGGGCCTAGAATTTCTCCTCAGCCGGCCCGGCCCGGATGGCAGCCCCCTTGGTCAAGCCCCGGCCCGGTTTTGCTTCAAGCTCGATGGGCCCGGGCCGGGCGGCCCAAGCCCGGCCCGTTTGACATCTCTAAGTACTACTAACCATGACACACACGATGTTTATGCAAAAATAATGTTTGTGATACGCTTTTTTTAAAGATCCAGCTTTGCCTTTAAAATTTGTTTTCACAACACTTTTTCATGAAAATTAAATAGTGAAATTTATCATGTCCTTACTACATCAAGCTTTGGCTTTACTATTTAAGATTTTAATTTCTCATTTTTTTCCATTTTTATCAAATTAATGCAGACACAGGGAGGTTTAGACCAACTCCTGCACTGGTGGCTCCAACTGCTTATCAGAACTCCTCATCAGCTGTTGTGACTCTCTGAGGTAATACTTTAGTTTTAGTTTAATTTTAGTTTAACATGTTATTTTAGTTTAATATGTTAATTTTAGTGTAGTATGTTAATATAATAATACGTACAATTATTTAACTATATGAATTTGTGTTGAGAATTTTAATATTATTTTAATAAAAAAAATTTGGAGAGTTCGATATAATTTTTACACCCCCTAAAAAAATTCCTAGTTACGCCCTTGCTGCTGGTCGGTGAAGGGCACTGTCGCCATTTGCTAGCTGTGGACGGCCTGACGTCGGGGAAGGTCGCTGTGGACGGCGCTGATTTTTTTCTCTTCTTCTTATGTCACTATGGTAGCCCTGCTGGGGCGCGCGGCTGATCATGGTGGCCATGATTCCATTGGTGCTGCCTTGTAATTTTTTTTTACTATGACGACAATTGAAGAGGAGACCTGTGGCGGGGCTATCGGTGGCTTTACTGCCGGTGGTAGCTTATGACCAATAATCAGAAAAATTGCGATGTGGTTGTTTTGTCTTTAGGTCAATCGGCTAGGCTGGCGGGTCCTATGGATGACGCTAATTTGTTGTTGCTAAAAATATGCTCCGCATATATTTCGAAACCAGAGCCTGGACCGATGACCTCAAGACAACAAAACGAGTGACCGCCAGGTGGGGTTTCCGATGGACAACTCTTCAATGCTTAAGTTATAACGCAGCTACAGGATAGTAACTCTGAAAAAGTGTGAAAAGACTGTGTCTTTGTGTGTGTAGTTGTCCCCATACCTGGGGTTAGACCTCTTTATATAACTGTAGGAGAAGACTCCTAGTAGGACTAGACCGTTGCCCAGATGTGTAAGGATCGCGTTAAGACTTCTTTAGAATCCTGATTTTCCAGTTTGACTAAGAACGTCGGGTGTCCCCCAATTATTAAGAGTTTTATTTGAGTTATATGAGTGCAAAAGAAGTTTTTTTCTCTTTGATGACCGCAGATAACATCCAATACAAATCCTTGTCTGCAATCGAGGCTCCATACAAGAAAAAGAGAAGATTTGAGATGGATCGGTCACCCCTTGGAGACAGTAGTGAAAGTTGCTTGCCCTTTTCTTTTTATAACTGTTAATGTCAGATCTAGTAAAGTGTGAGTCAGATGAGTTGGTTATGGCTTTGATTGTTATCAGTTTTGCAATACCCATCTCAGATGGGAGGTAGCCGTGAGAATATGGGAGGTGATGGCGGGGGTTGTCCAAAGCTACAACGACAGCAATGAGAATTCAGGAGGCGACGGAGGTGGTTGCGAAGGCAGGTGGCGGTGGTAGAGGCGGAGGCGGCCCGTGGCGCAGGGCACAGATGGATCTTTGGTGGGGCTGATATGTTCAAATGATTGTGGTGATGTTTGGGATAGAGAAAAAGAAAGGGGGGTGGGTGGGTGGGTGGTAATAAGGGCAGAATGTGAAGAAAGATGAGTGGTTAGTGGGGATTCTGGTGGGGCTTAGTGCAAAAAAAAGTTAAAATTGTGATATTAATGCAAAGTAAGTGGTTTAACCTTTACTTAGTAAGAAAAACTAGCACGTGACTACTTTGACAATTATTTCGGAGTTGTTTGTAACGCTTTTTTGAGTTATAAGAGACATTATTGCAAAACTTATATAAGGAGAGACATGCAAAACGTGGTCTAGGATTATAATATGTAACATCTCCTCCTTCATAGGACCCTTGAATCCAAATATCAAAATGTGGGAATCTCTGTTCAAGGATTTTCCAGTCTTCCAAGTCTTCTACCCTCGAATATGCTGGACCACTTAATTAGCACTTAGGCCACCGAAGTGCTAGCCCTTTGTATCATCCGACCGTCCAATATTACATTTGACTCCAAGAGAGACTGGTCATCGTTTCCTAGCAGAAGGTAATCCAACATATAGAGTTGCCTGTGTGCCCAATTGCTTTTAAGCAGGGACGCATGGAACACAAGATGGATAGTTACAGTTGGAGGGAGTTTTAATATTTAAGATACATGCACAATTCGTGCACGGATTTCATAAGGGCCAAATAATTTTGGAGAGAGATTGAGGTTTTTGCTGAGTGCAATGGTTGATTGCCTATAAGGCTACAAAGGTATAACAATCCCAACTGCGAATTCCCTTTCAGTTCTATGTTGGTCTCAAGTACTGTATCACTTAGTTCTTTAACATAACTCGTCTTACCTTGAGGTAGCTGTGGAAGTTGTGGAGTGAAGTTGTTTCCAACTATCAGAGGCCCAATGGCCTAAGCTTATAACCACAAAGGGATTCAAAAGAGGCTGGTGGAAGCTTGTGCTATACTATACCACTGTTAGGGAAAGCCATTTGAGCCAAGTTTTGTAAGCATCTTTTTTTAGCAGAGTAGTGATTTCTGCTTATGATCCCATAATTTGCAACAAGTTTTGAATATCTTCCAAACCCAGAGAATCCCCTAAGGTCCTTCACACACTTTAGACTATGTCAATGCAACATTGCCTCGACTTTACTTTGGTCTGCAGTCACCCCCTGAGCTAAGACAATATGTCCAAGATACTCACACCTATTTTTAGCAAAGGTGCACTTGCTCATTTCGGCATAGAGTTGGTTATTGCCTAGCAACTACAATAATAGCCTGAGGTAGAGTTGTCAAACGGGCCGGGCGGCCCGCGGGCTGGCCTGGCCCCTTTAATGAACAGTGAAGGCCCGTACTTTTAGGGCTTAGGGCTTGGGCTTGGACCAGGCCAGAATTTGTGAAAAAAAGCCCGGGTCAGGCCCGGCCCGGGTTTGGCTCGGCCCGGATCTGGCCCGGTTCTATACTTTTCAAATTCAACTTCCCCCCGACGGCTTTATTTTCCTTTTTTCTCTTAAATTCTACTTTTACCCCCCCAACAGCAAAATAACGGCTAGTTTAGTGGGTATTTTGGTCCAAGTTAATTTTTTCAACTCTTTTAAGGTTTTTACCCTCTTACCCTCCCCAAAAAATATAAAAGAATAGTTTTTAGGAGTATTTTGGTCTTTTGTGAAGTTTCAAAAATCTATAAATTCACACCATTTCTCTCTAATTTTTCACACCAATCTTCTTACTCTCTCTTATATAAACATTCTACATTTCTACAAGCTTTGCTACTTTAACTAATTACTACTCTTATTTACTAACTAGTACTCTTGCTAATTATTACTCTTGTTTACTAATTACTACTCTTGCTAAATTCTAATTACTAACCACTCCTCTTATTAATTTGTTACTCTCTAATTCTTTTGTCTAGTAATTAGTAATTAGTGAATTTTTATATTTATCAATTACTATTACTAATTTTTTTAATTACTAACTCTCTCCAATTTTGAATTACCCTCAGTGATTCATTTGTTACTCTTTAATTCTTTTAATTGTTATTTCTAATTACTAATTACTGCTCTTATACTTGTGTATTTAGTTACTCTTACTAATTTTATTTTCCAATCTAGTAAAAAAGTTTAGCGTCAAATATGGCTGGATTACTGAAGAAACTGAAGCGTGAATCATCATCACGAAAAAATCATCATCATCATCACAAACACCACCACCAGCACGAGCGCCAGCACCACGGCCATCACAAACACCAATCCAAGCACCACCACAACCATTCGTTCCTGGACGAATGAGTACAGGCTGTATGATAGATACCCAAGCCAATTGGGAGTTCAATCAAAACATTCCAGATTTTGAATACACGCCTGATCAAGACCCCCCGCATTATAGTCAAGGACGCAGCTCGGTTGGCGAAGCTACTACTCCGTGGCATAATCTTAACCCTATGCCTGGTCATGATGAAGAAGGGCCGAGCAATGCCTCCGGTAATGAGCCAGAAGTCCAAAAGGAAAAAAAAAAAGCCGAGTGTTGGAATCATTTTGATGAAGTTATGGTGGACGGCATCCGAAAAGCTCGATGTAAGTACTGTGCTAAATTATTTTCGTCTGGTAGTGGTAATGGACATCTTAACAGGCATTACCCTCAGTGTGCACCTCGACAAGGCCACGTCGAACCTACCCAAACGCAGTTATCTTTTGACGGTAAGTTATTCAGATTGAACAAGCCTTTTCTTTTGCCGATAATGCTAAGCACTCTAGATATATGAACACATACGTTCAACCTTTGTACAAAAAGGTTCATAGAAACACAACTAGATCCGATGCACTCCGACAGTATAATGCTGCTAAAGCACGCCTGATCGATTATTTCGATAAATTTGACGGTAAAGTTAGTCTTACTTCTGATATTTGGCAATCTCCATTTACTTTTGTTAGTTATACTTGTGTGACGGCCCATTGGATTGATGCAGATTGGATTATGCACAAGAGAATCATCGCTTTCGAGCTCTTTCCTTTTCCGCATGATGGAATGAACATTGCTAGTATTATATTAAAAGCATGTACCACGTTTAAATTAAAGGATAAGATTATGAGTATTAGTTTTGATAATGCTTCTAACAATACAGCTGCTGTTGATGCTTTACAGGAGAGCCTCAAACCTGTACTTTCTGGTAAATTATTTCATGTTCGTTGTGTTTGTCATATAATTAATTTAATTGTTCAAGATGGTTTAGCTGCTGCAGGAGATATTCTTGTCAAAATGAGGGGTATGACAGCGTATGTTAATAGTTCGAGTCCGAGAACACAACAATTTAAAACGTTGTGTGTTGAATATAATATGCCTCGCAGGAGAGCAGTTACAGATGTGGTCCACAGGTGGAACTCTACATACCATATGCTTTTACACATTCTGGCATACAGAGAAGTCTATACGCATTTTCTACTAACCTTGTTCCCAGCCGGCTTGCCAACTCAAGAGGAATGGCAGATGGCCACATACCTAGCTGAATTTTTGGAGGTATTTTACACGTCTACCAATTTATTGTCTGGTACGTACTATCCCACCTCTCCTCTCGCTGTAATAGAAATTCTCAAGATGGCTACAATGTTAACAAAATGGAGATATATAGGACCCTTTAAGGAAATAGTAAAAGTGATGGATAAAAAGTTTAATAAATATTGGAGTGAACTGCCTGTTATTTTTGCTGTGGCTACTTGTTTAGATCCTAGGTTAAAGTTGCATGGCGTGAACGTCTCGATACAAGAGATATCGATATTAATGTGCTACCCAGTAGAGGATACAACCGCACTCACAGCGAAAGTGAGCAAGACATTTGAGGAACTGTTCAACCTCTATCGTAATTCTGCTGACGTGCGCGGACGAGCTTCATCATCGACTGCTGAGAGGTATTATGCGCCATACCTTAAGGGCTTTGAACATCTAGTAGCAAGACAACTACCAGGTGAAGGTACTTCTAATTCGGCAGGTTCGTCTACTTTTTTCTCTTTTAATGAGATTGGTGTATATTCAAATACTGATCATTATTCTGATTTATCAATGCAAGAACAGGTTAATTTTAATTTGTTAAATTTTTGGAAACAAAATCAAAACATGTATAAAACTTTATCCCAAATTGCACGGGATGTACTGCCAGTGCAAGCCTCCACGGTTGCTTCAGAGTCGGCATTTTCAGCGAGCGGGAGGGTTTTGGATGACAGGAGGAGTCGTCTTAACCCCGAGTCGCTCGAGCTATGTGTATGTTGGAAGGATTATCTTGATGCGAAATACCGCGAGCAAGATAAACCGATTGATGATAGGAAGAGCAGTGACTCGGATGTTGAAGTACTTCCGGATGATTAGGTAATTTCTTTTTATTTTCCTTCTCTTAAGTTTTAAGAATAAAAATTTTCACAAAGAATAATTTTTTTTCATACATATATATATATATATATATATATATATATATATATATAATAAGTTTTTACAAGCAAGATAGATATTTTTTCATATATAAAAAAAATAGGTAACTTCGCCTGTTTGTTTACAAGCAGCCGGTCCTAAGCCCGGATAAAAGGAGGAGGGCCTATAAACACGTTTATCTTCAATGTATATGATTTATAATGAAATAAAAGAATAAAGATTAGGTTCGTTAAATTGTAAATATTGGACATGCCTAGAGTACAATTTGCTTAAATAATAACAACAAATTACCGTAATTAAAGCCTTTACTTTGAATAACAAGAAAATGCAAAAAAAAAGTAAAAAAAAAAATTGGGCCTGGGCTTGGCTCTAAATGTTGAGCCTAGGGCCTGGGCTTGGACTGGGCCCAGATATCCCCCAATTCTAGCCCGACCCGACCCGGCCCATTTTGGCAGCTCCTCTGCCCATGCCCGTTTTGCTGGAGGCCCGATGGGCTTGGGTTAGGCCGGCCCAAGCCCGGCCCATTTGACACCTCTAGCCTGAGACGTTCTTAGCGACTGTCACTATCATTGTTATAAATCAAGCTATCATAAAAAATTTTTTAAAAAAAACTAGAATAAACTTCCCCAAGTAGGCCTTAAATATGTCATTCACTAGTTTTGAAAGGCGGCAGTGGCATTAGTAAGCCCAAAGGGCATTATCTTGAACTCGTGGTGGCCTTAGTGAGTTATATATGTTATTTTTGGTACGTCTTCATCAACGACCCTATTTGGCGACAACCATTCCTAGGTCCGACTTAGAGTATACTATTGAACGATGGAGTTCATCTAGCAATTCATCAATATTGACAATGGGATACCCGTGCTAAAGTGTGACCTTGTTAAGCTCTTTGTAGTATGTTACGCATCCTTCATCTTTCATCCTTCTTCTTGACTAGTAAAACAAGTGAGGCAAATTAAAATTTGCTTGGTCGGATGATGACTGCCTCTAGTAGTTCATTGACTGTTTTCTCAATTGCAGCCTTTTGAGCGCATGATATGCTACATGTTCTGATATGGATAGGATGAACCCTTCCTTGATTGTGATGTGTGGTCTTGTATAATGTGGCGTGGTAAGGTGAGAATCAAAAAACTTAGGGAAAAGAGCATGTACTTCCACATTGGTGGTGCTCTCGATGGTATTAGATGATGCAGCAAATACTTGTCGAAACAATGGTCACATAATACCATGTATCAATTTGACATGGCTTGCGTTATATCATTTTTTTATGGTAGCACCTGTCACATTGTTGTCTCTCAATAAGATATCCTTGCCTTAGTAGTTAAAGGCAAAAGTAGGTTTGTCAAAATTGAAATTGACATTACCGATACACAATCACAGCCACTAAGAGATAAAATCTTCATATTAGTGGTGGATTCTTGTCCCCCCCATGACCCAATCCAATGCATAGCACATAGCTTAACTTTGTATTCTAGCTCCATTAGCTACAGCCACAGTGACTGGTGCAATGGAATGATGCAGCACCCTTTCTTTTAGCAAACTTGGAGTCCATGACAATATCTATGGCCCTGCGTTAACTAGAATTGTAAAGGACTTCTTGCCAGCCCACCCTATGATTCTCATGGTTAGATGAGCAGTAGTTCCTGCTAAAGCATTCAAACTGATTTCAGTGACCTCCTTATAAAATTCCTAAAACATGCAATGCACTTCATCTCCTACCAATGGTTACAGCAGATTTCTTCAGGTGTTTAATCCGAGATGAACATGGAAACGAACCAGCTCTTTGGGTATACTTTTTGGTGGCCAGGGGTAAACTTGCTGTCACACCAGAAGCATACACCCAACTCTCTTCTTAGTTGATTCTCACCGGGGGTCATGTGTTTAAGGTTCCAGGTGGTTATGTTTCGGGTGTAGGCAAAATGCATTTGCAATGGTTAGCAGTGGGGTTGGAATAGTTGGTGAGTGGTACGGTGTGGAGTTAATCTGATGGTTTTAGGTATGCTGTATGTTCACAGGTTTGTGTTGGTGGTTGTAGGTTTTGGATTGAAGCTTCTATTCGGTTTGATTATGTTCAGTCAAACGATGGTGTTTATGGTGTAGCAGATACGGGCCTCTGCTACCTAAACTGGTTGTTAACAGCAATCTCTTCTTTTCTTGCTATGGATAGCCTTCGTCAATGTAATAACCTCAAAGTGCTCTACACGAGTTCTGATTTCAAGCCTAACCCACCCCCCTCCAAGCTCTTCAAGAAACAGTTCTCATCCAATATTCCGAACTCCTCCACACCCTGAGCCCTCAACTCCTCAAATTGATTATAATGTTCTCTTATAGTATCCACTTGTCTGACCTGGTTAAAATTCCCAATCACATTATCTGTAAACTTGCATATAGATCTCTCTCAAATCTATTCCAATGCAATGTGACCAATGGCTAAGCAGCATACCAATGTTCTACTTGCAAATCAAAGTGTACATGTGTATAAGCAACCTTGCAATCCTCGTGTGTTGGCCAAAATTTGAACTATTGTTCACACTTCCTTACCCAACCCCTGGGGTTCTGTCTGTTAAACCTAAGGAAAATTAACCTAGGTGGTTTAGGGATAGAACCTATTCCTTGAGGATGATGGTGAGGTGTTGCAGTAAATTGCTGTTGTTGAAGCAGGTTATTGGTTATGCTAGATCCAATTAGGGTTAGCATTGCAGAAGAGCATCTAATCTGGCGTTAATCTAGGCAAAGAAGGACATCAAATCCAATTTGAGATCAAAGCATCCCTTCTGTAGATTGCCCAAGGTAGCATCCATGGAGCTAAACTGAAGATCGTAAGACTTGAACCTCATTCCAAACCATCCCATGATCATGTCCTATCAGTCTCTACATGTAAGGTCTTTGATGATCTTGGCATGATTTAAGAGGATCACAACCAAGCTCTAATACCAAATGTAGTCTACTGTAGAGACCCTATAATTGAAATGGAGGTTTTGGGTGAATTGCTAAGAGAAGGAAAGTGATGATGAAGAAATTAAAGAGTGAGATAAGGAGAGGAAAAAAGAGAGAGTTTTCTTTTTTCTTTTTTGGTCAAACATATATTTCATTAATTAAAACACAGAAATACAACCTAAAAGAGTACAAACTACTGTCTGGCCTTGGATAAAGAATACAAAAAGTACTAGAGAAAGAGTACAAACAACAACAGATGTTTGACCCTGGATTTTGAACTGGCCAACTTGGTCTTGGAAGAAAGTAGAAACAATAAATATTACCACTGTTACATTTTAAAAATCCAGATCAAGTGGTAACAAGGTGGAAGAGATACCGTGGGGTATCAAATCCATGGGCCGCATAAAGGGGCAGTTTACATTACTGCCGTGGTCAACATCGAAACCAAATGAGGTGGAGCAGGTTCCCAAGGCCGGATCTGATTGATCCGCAGCTCGAAGGGAAACAACATCATGCATCCCCATTAGATCCGCCATCTTCAATTCACAAGCCTGCCATATCGGACCCGTATCGAAGATCTCAACCGAAACCAACCGGAACGGAGGTTACACACACCACATCTCATGTCTCTTTAAAGGAAGGGTAAATTACACTAAACCCCCTGAGGTTTACACCCAGTTCTCACCTAAGACCCTGAGATTTCAATTTAAGCAATTAACACCCCAACATTGAGAATTAGTTTCAATTGGACCCAAAATCATTTTTCTGTTTAAACAGAGGTGGATGGCCATCCACCTTAAGGGGCATTTTGGGTAACCAATATTTATTGCTCTCTCTCTCTCTGTCTCCGTCAGAGACCCACCTAAGGTGGTGTCCCTTCCCCTACCGCCACCCCTCTCTCTACACACATCCTCCTCAACCTTGCAATGGCAACATCCCAATCCTTTAAGAACCCATCCCAGCTCTCCACCCTCGCACCTAAAACAGCATCTAAAATCTTCTGCAGCCTGATAATCCGGCGGCTCAAGCACCGCCTTAGTTCCCTCACAGTCGGATCAACCTCCGACATCGAATCCAGACTCAACAGCATCTCCATGAATGCCTCGTTCATCTTGATCCTCTGGCGGCTGTCGGTTTGAAGTGCATCCACGGTTTCCTGTCGTTGGATCAGGCACTCGAAGTGGGTCATTTGCAGATTGATTAGTGGTGTTGACGGCAGCAAATTAGTGGTGCCTATCTTAGCAGTAGAGGAATGATGGTGCTATTTTTGGCGGCAGAGGAATGGTGGTGCTAATGGGTATGGTGTTGGCGGTGTCGATTGGTGGTGCTGGTGTATGTGTGTGTGTGGTAGATCTGTGTGTGATTGTGGGTCTAAACTGGTGAGCATATTTGGCGGCGGTTAGTGGTGGTGGTATTTGTCCTTGGGTTTTGCGGCGACCAGGAGAGAGTGTGCCGGGGGGTTGGCGACGACGGTGGGTGAATATTATGTTGTAGACTATGTTCTGATGATTTGATCATTCCGTTTAAGTTAAAGCTAAAGACATTCGGTTAGATAATTTGGATACGGATCCGGGTAAGGGATTTTATCTGAACCTTGGGGAAGGACTTTCGTTCGAACCCTTATTTTGATAACTCGTACTCGTAAGTACTCATTAGATTTACTTATGGCTAATGCCGAACTCTGAATTTTATATGGCTATCAGCATGTTATTGCCCAGAAAACCCCAATATTGAACCTGAATCGATTGTTTAGAAATCTTGTGATGCTCGCCAGTATTGCATGCTGAGCAATTTGATAATTGTCTGTATCCATTCTTCTGGATTGTTGCGCTTAAAAATCGATAATTATTCGCAATCGTTTTTGTTGTTTATCTGTGATTTTCTTCCGAAAATTCTGAATACTGACTTATGTCAGTATGATTATTGTTAATGGAATCCGAATTGATTTCGGTGATTGAACTTATGTTAAAGCTCACTGATATTGTTGATTTTTCTGTGTTGACCTGGGTTTCTGTTCTATGGGAGGGCGTAATAAGGCTGGTCATAATCCTGCAGGAAAAAGCAGGCTAGTACCCAAGTGGACTAGTATTTTAGTACATCATGCATGTGTACACTTCTATGCTTTGCCGGAATGGCATCACGACTGCCCAGGATCAACGTTGATTTTTTATTTTATCTGCTCTGTATACTACCGTGACTATTATGGCAATGTCTGAAAAGTATTATCTGAAATTATCTGTGCTTCTGTTGAAATCCTTGGGAAAATCTTCATCGTATTTTGGAAATGATGACTCTAGAAATGATCTATTATTGATTGTTTTTGGAATTCGTCGTGTTTGTTTTGGTTCATTTCGGTATCTATTTTTGATGAATTTTAATCCTTTCGAAAATCATTGAGTTTTTGACCATCTGAAGCATTCTGGAAATTTTCTTTGGTTGGATTCTTTGGAATCGTCTGGTAATTCTTTGTTAGTCCTTGTACAACCTTACTGAGCTCTCAAAAGCTCACTCTTCGTTTGGCTCCTTTCTGCAGGTGATGATAAGTTGTAGCAGGTTCGGGAATGGGTTAGACTCTGTGTGAGGTTCCGGTAAGCTGCCATTACAGTGTAGTGAGACCCCCGCGTGGGTCTGTACTGTTGATTCATTCTTTAGGGATTCAAGTTTGAAAAGAACCTAGGTTTTAATGGTTTGAGTTCAAGCAGGTTTTGTTGTAATCTTGTATTTTGGAGAATTCGAGTCGGTATTGCATTAGATGCTTTGAAATATGTGGTTGTATACAGGATTTGACAGGTTTGATGTGATCCGGTAGGTTAACGACCAGGGAGTTCGGGGTGGTGAAGCTCCAGATTTTCGGCGGCGTTACAGTTGGTATCAAAGCAGTTCGGTCTTGTGGTATTAGAAGTATAGGCATATGAATTTGTAGGCAGGGAACCACAGGGTGAGGTAACATGATTCTGTGGAATGGTACTCTGGTTAACGAGAGCGGGGTAGGATGATGGTAGCGGTTAGAAGTCTGCCTTGATTAGTCATTGTGTTGTTCTTTATACCCGTGTTGGTATAACCCTGGTAACCTTTTATTATATCCATACGGTCAGAATTTGAAGCTCTAGCAGGGTAATAGTATGGAAGGCCTAGTGGTCCCTGATAGATGAAATTTCAAGAGGATTGTATAAGATGGAACAGGAAAATTCCCAGTATTAGAAAGACCTGATCAGATGATATTTTGATTGGAAAATGTACTGTATGGGTATTATGATTGTAGAGAGGCAACCCTACCCAATAGAGGAAACAACAGAACCTTAGAACTGATAGTTATGATTCTGAAACTATGAACCTGATTCCGACTTTGATGACATAGAATTTGGCAACCGGCAGCCAGGAGTATCGAATCCTGTTTAACCATAACCATAACCTCGAGATAAGAATATCTTCGGTGAACTTAATAGATGAAATGACTACCTACATAGGGGTTGCTGGACCCTATAGAGACAACGAACCGGATTAGCAAAATGGAGGAAATTTTGAGCAATTGTAGGTAAAGAGACAAAGGATTGAAATTGATGTATATAAACTGAGAATGGAGTTTGATCAGGGGTAAGAATTGGTGGCAAAGAGTCTGACTTGCCAGTAATTGATTAAGATTATCTGGGAATAGTTTAAGGAATTATTTTCGATCTATATTTTGCAAGACCTCATAAACAGATGTTAAGGGAGTTTGTTAGTGTAAGGCAAATAGATTAAGAGTCCATAGACAAGCTTGGGATGAAATTTCTTGTTTCGCTAGATTTACCATAAGGATGTTATTGATGGAGGCAAATAGATGTCTTAATGTTATTGATGGAGGCAAATAGATGTCATAAGTCTGGGTGGTGGCTTAGGCCTGAAAAATAGAGTGATGCCAACTCGATTGACGAGCACTATGGAATGTTTTTTCTTTGGCATGTGTTTTGAAACAATTTAAGTTTGACAATGGAGGAAAGCATGAGCAAACAAAGGGCAGATAAAAGAGCAACGAGTAAGAATTTTCCCTGAATATTTGTAAGAGCTGACAGTTGTGAGCAAAAAGTTTTTTACAGTTGGCACCGTGCAGTGCCTAAGGTTAAAGATTGGGGCAGAATCAGAAATTCAGGTTGAATTTGGTTCAGTGGTATTGAGATCTGGATAGAGTTCTGGAATTTTATCGAGGCATGATATGGGATTTAAAGGAGTGAAGGATGAAGTCGCTCAATTAGCTCAGAGTACTAGAGTTGAACCATTGCAGAGTTCTGAAGTTTGACCAACACAGAATATTGGTCAGGGTGGCGAGTCAGCTTTATCGACCACCCATGTGGTAAATGCAAGAGAAGTCAAGGTGATGAATATGCTATAACGTGATCGGATGATGTGTTAAGCAAGGCAATGTGAGACATTAAGTTCGAAACTGTTTGCTTGTGAGAAATAATCTGTTGATACCCATAGCTAGTGTAAGAAATAGAGGTATTCCTTGGTAGGAAGAGAACAAGGTCAGTAGGGGCTGAGGCCCAGAATATCAGTTAGAATTTGTGTAATGTCTGCTTAGGATGTTGTTATATCTGATGATGTAATGCCAGGTACACTACATGGTAATCCATTAGATTTTCATATATGGTTTGATTATAAAGTGTCAAGTTCCTTTGTATCCTCTACCTTCGCATAGTGATTGAAGGTGAAACTTATCTGTTATGAACTGATCTTGTGATATGTACTCCATCGGAGAATCCTTTGACTGCTTCTACGGTTCTCTATAACTTTACTATCCACCTAAGGGATAGAGATTTTTTCTATGGATCTCATGATATTTATTGTTCGAGGTTTGATATCGTGCGAGGCATGAATTGATTACACTCTAATCATGTATCTATAAGTTGTTAGAGAAAAGCCTAATCGAAGTTAAGTTTGTGATTTGATTTATGAGTAGGAATAGTGTTTTGGAAAATGACTGGTGTTAAGACTAAAAATTTTGGTTTAAGGGTACAAGAAGGGATTTGGAATTTTGCTCCTTCATCGCATTCATTCTTCTGTATGTTGAATTCAAGGACAACTTAATTGAGTGTCAGCTTATGCTGAGACATTAGAGAAGATGTCATTCATGCCGAGTCGTCTTATTCCTTTTCTAGATATTTATCTGTTCCTTTTGAATCTATTTGGACTTGATGGGGTAGTATCTGACCCATTGGCCATGGGGAAGCTACGAATCTTATTAAGGACCAATGACTTCTTCTGATTCTGATTACTCAGAGTCGTTGGGTTGACTTTGCTTCTTCAGACCAGTATCATTGTTTCTGCGTCCGTCATCTCTTCTGGAATGTCAAAGAATTCTGTTATGAACTCCGAGAGCCAATATGCATGATTTTGTTTTTTAAAAAATTGTGTTTTGATTGCCTGATTGCGATTATTATGATCATTATTGGTATAGTTTTCCCTACCTGGATATGAGGTTAGGTAGGTTTCCGAGCCTCAGATAATCTGTGAGCGAGAATAGACTCTGGGAACATGGATTAGGTTTGGATAAGCTATTCAATGATTTGGTACAAGATGGAAATTTGGCTGAATCTTCGATAATGGACCGCTAGTTATCTGAATCTGGAACTGAAAGATTTTAAGGTTTAATTGGAACAGATGATTGAAGGATAAGGCTATAAGATTTTTGTAAATAATGTGATTGTGAATCAGAAGTGATGTGATAATTAATAGTTTTAAAATTTAGTGGAAGTACGAGACATGTGAGTGCAAAATCATATTTCGATTTGTGTTAAGATAACACATCTCTCTATAATGACTCGGTAATAGTTTGGACCTATTTGATTAAAGGCACCAAAGTGTGCAACGAACTCATAGTAGTTATAGTTTTCTGTCATTCTGTGAAGTGTATGCAAAACCGTAAGTATACAATACAAAGCTATGTTAAGATAATACGCCTCTCGATGATGAACTTGACAGTAATTTGGACTCGTTGTTTTGAGGTAGTAAAGTGTGTAGTGAAAACCTAATGGCTACACTTTTGTTGTCTGTTGTGATGTGTAAGTGCTTATATGAATTGGTTACCCTACCCATGTTAGCCTTGGTAAACTGCAAGTCATGTGTGACCATCGTTAGTATTTCAGTATGCCTTGATTTTAGAATTGAGCTTCTAGTCATAAGTAAATTGTGCGCCTGATGGGATCTCTGGTGTAGTATCAGCATAAGGTAGGAAAAGTCTGTCGAATTAGAGCTTGACTTAATCTGTTTGATATGCCCAAAATTTAGAGCGGTGTAGGTTCTGCTCAGTGAGTTTTGTACCCGTTAAGTCATCGTTCGTGAAATTTTGAAATAGTTAGAATGAAGTGATTATCCAATAGGGTTTCAGTTCGATATTATAATTTGGATTTAAATAGTGGCATCTGGGTATTCGGGAGACAAGAATCTGGGTACGAAAGTCAAAGATAGCCAAACTACTATGAGATAATTATCAAAGTTCTGCAATGGAAGCGTGATACGTAAATGTGATAGGACATCCAAGAGCAAATTTCGAGAACAAAATTTTTATAAGGGGGAAGAATGTAATATCCCGAACTTCTGGAGGCTGTTAAGAATACCATCTGGGCTCCGAAAAATAAATGGGCGTTAAATTTAAGTAATACTCGAGTATTAGTAGTGCATATGAGCTTAAAAATATTTTGGGACAAAAATATAATTTTTAAAATTTTGAGGGCATTTTTGTAATTTTGGAAAAACTTTGGGGGGCATTTGTGCAATTTTATAAAAGTGATTTAGGAACCTTTTTTTTTAATGTGCCACCTCCTACTAGCTTAGGTGACTAAGCAAAATTAAACAATTTAATATGGAATCTGGATATGTGAGATCTCGGATGAAAGAAAGAAAAAGGAAAAAGAAAAAAAAACAAGAACAAGAAGAAGAAGAAGAAGAGAAAGAGAAGCAGACTAAGAAACAGAGGAAACAACAAAAGAAAATAGAGTAAGAGAAGCAGACAGAGCGGGAAACTGGAAGAAGAAAAAGAAAACGTGAAGAAGGAACAGAGGGGGGAAATCTCGGGCAACTTCTCTCAAGGTAATTCTTGATCAGTGTTAAAATTTAGTTGTATGTCAATTTGGGTGTATTCTCAACTCTCTGTGTATGTGGGTATCGAGTGTGAGAAAATAAGTGAGGAAGAACACACGGTTTGTGCGACTGTGTGCTTTGAAGTACGACTTAAATTGAAGTTAGAAGAGTGTGAATGGTATGTGTACTATCTATATTAGGGAGTAATCTGTAATTTTAGGGTGTGTTTCGGTATAAGGTGTGTGTGTTCTTCAACTGTGAGCACGTTGTGTGTGTGCGTGTGTGTGTTCTTGAAGATATGGGTTGTGGACATGTGAATTGGGGTAAAATTGTGTGATTTAAATGGTGTTAGGATGTGTTTTGTTGAAGTTAACCTTGTGTAGGCTTTGTTTTTAATGGATTAATGACAAATTCGTGGGTGTATGTGTGAGTTTGGAGGGACTGGGTGCTGCGGCTGAAGGTTGAAGATGAAGAAGTGTGTGTTTTGAGGTGAAATAGTAGGTGTAGTGATTTGAATAGTATTTGTTATTGTCACTAAATATATGAAATTAATTAGGCAGTTTTTCCCACGAATTTCCATAAATAGTTAGGGACAAATTAGACAAAGTTCTACATTCTAAAATTTTTGGGGAATTTTCGGGATCCGCAAAGGGTGCTAAATTGGGGTACCAATTAAAGATATTTATCGAATTATTTAGCATAGTAAACTAAGTTATTTTAATCTAAAAATTTTATATAAATCTTATTTTACTGATATGATTCTAAAATTTCGGGCCATTCTGAGGTCAATAGGTATTTTTCGCGAAACTGACCTTTTAGTGCTCGGTCCGGACACCGATTTGAGATTTTCGGGTGAAATTCTCTAAAATAATTTTTAGTCCAGAAATGATATCAGGAAGCTCAAAATCGCATTTTAAGATATTTTGGAAATTTTTTCTGTGCCTGAAACCCCAGGGGCATTTTGGTAATTTGTCACCATGAGGGGGTATTTTGGTAATTTTACCCATAAAGGTTATTTTTTAGTAAATTTACATACGACAAGGATATTTTAGTGATTTGGCTTACAGAAAGATCATTTTGATGATTTAGGTATAAGGGGGGTATTTTGATAATTTAACCTAAGAAAGGTATTTTTGAGTAAATTGACATACAATAGGGTTATTTGAGTGATTCTACTTACTGGAAGGCCGTTTGAGTGATTTCAGTCCGAGAGGGGCATTTTGGTAATTTTGTGCCTAGGGGCATTTTGATAATTTTACATACACGGTGAGGGAGGTTCATTTTGGTAACATGTAAGAGTCCGTAATAAGTTATAATATTATGCTGTAGACTATTTTCTGATGATTTGATCATTCCGTTTAGGTTAAAGCTAAAGACTTCCGGTTAGATAATTTGGCTGCGGATCCAGGTAAGGGATTTTGTCTGAACCCTGGGGAAGGACTTTCGTCTGAACCCTTATTTTGATAACTCGTACTCGTAAGTACTCATTTGATTTACTTATGACTAATGCCGAACTCTGAATTTTGTATGGATATCAGAATGTTATTGCCCAGAAAATCCCAATATTGAACCTGAATCGATTATTTGGAAATCTTGTGATGCTCGTTTGTATTGCATGCTGAGCAATTTCATAATTTTCTGTATCCGTTCTTCCGAATTGTTGCGCTTAAAAATCGATAATTATTCGCAATTAGTTTTGTTGTTTATCTGTGATTTTCTTCTGAAAATTCTGAATGCTGACTTATGTCAGTATGATTATTGTTATTGAAATCCGAATTGATTTCGGTGATTGAGCTTATGTTAAAGCTCACTGATATTGTTGATTGTTTTGTGTCGACCTGGGTTTTTGTTCTGTGGGAGGGCGTAATAAGGCTAGTCTGAATCCTGTAGGAAAAAGCAGGCTAGTACCCAAGTGGACTAGTATTTTAGTACATCATGCATGTGTACACTTCTGTGCTTTGTCGGAATGGCATCGCGACCGCCCAGGATCAACGTTGATTTTTTATTTTATCTGTTCTGTATACTGTCGTGACTATTACGGCAATGTCTGAAAAGTATTATCTGAAATGATCAGTGCTTCTGTTGGAATCCTTTGGAAAATCTTCATCGTATTTTGGAAATGATGACTCTTGAAATGATCTATTATTGATGAATTTGGTATCTATTTCTGATGAATTTTGATCCTTTTGAAAATCATTGAGTTTTTGACCATCTGAAGCATTCTGGAAATTTTCTTTGGTTGGATTCTTTGGAATCATCTGGTAATTCTTTGTTAGTCCTTGTACGACCTTATTGGGCTCTCAAAAGCTCACTCTTCGTTTGGCTCCCTTCTGCAGGTGATGATAATCTGTAGCAGGTTCGGGAATGAGTTAGACTCTGTGTGAGGTTCCGATAAGCTACCATTACAGTGTAGTGAGACCCCTGCATGGATCTGTACTGTTGATTCATTCTTTAGGGATTCAAGTTTGAAAAGAACCTAGATTTTAATGGTTTGAGTTCTAGCAGGTTTTGTTGTAATCTTGTATTTTGGAGAATTCAAGTCGGTATCGGATTAGATGCTTTGAAGTATGTGATTGTGTACAGGATTTGACAGGTTTGATGTGATCCGGTAGGTTAACAACCCGAGAGTTCGGGTCTGCGGAACTCTGAATTTTTGAGAGCGTTATAGTTATTGGATTCAGTAATTGCTGACCCATTTAAACCCAATTATTTAATGGGTGGGTTTGGGTGAATTTTAAGTGGGCGGACTTGGGCGGGTAATGGGTTTGGGTTGTTATTGCTAGCTCTACGTAAAGGGTAATCTACGGAAAACAACAATGCAACTATAATAACTTACTTAAAAAGGAAAGTTCTGATAATCATGTAAAAGAAAAATTATAGTAAAAGAAAAAAAGGAATTTGGCAAGCAAACCCATTATGACAATGGAACCTAAAAGCAAAATAATTACGATAAAATCTTATTCTCAATTATAAACAAGGATGAGAATCAGATGTTATTAGTAGAGGAGATTAGGTGCGAGAGTGAGAGATAGAGAAGCGACTTTAATAACATGTTTAATGAAAAAATTTATTGATTAGAAGTGCTCGATGACTCTTTTAGTATACTACCAAGAGGTTATCGTGCAGAAGGACTCATGTTTGTAGAATCAGAGTAACTCAGGTGAAGGAAGCTTTCAAAATGATATATTGAGCAGAAGGATATGGGACCGGTGGAACCAATGGCTATTGTCGCTCATGTTTTTCTATTAAGGTTTGTGGAAGCTTCGGCAATGTAGTTAAAAATTAGTTGACTAAGTTGTTTAACAATTACACCCTCCGTCCCACATAATTTGACCAACTTTTCTTTGCACGGTGATTAAGAATTTAAATAATTTATTGTGTATTTTTCATTGGGCCAGGAAAGAGTGGAGTACTAAATGTTGAGAGAAAAATGAATATAAGTATAAGAAAGCATACTTATGAATATTGTACCAGAGTGCGTACCTTTTTTTCATAAAATAGTACGTTTTGGTACCGATACCATCTCAATTTTTTCATCAATAGTATATATTTGTAGTAGTCATTCATCGGCTAACTAACAATATATATATATATATATATATAGGGAGCCGATCCCTATCTATCGGCAGAGAAAACGTTATTTCTCCACCATAAATCTAGCCTTTCACATGGACTCGTGGACGGCTCAGATGGCTTTTTTATTTTGAAAAAGTTTCAACCACTGCTCTTTCCTGCGGTTGCAAAATTTGACAATAATACCCCTAAACCCCAACCGCAAGAAAGAGCAGCGGTTGTGGGCCCACAAGAAATGTCTCAACCGCAACAAAGTGTTGCGGTGCATTGTAGCCCCAACCGCAACACTTTGTTGCGGTTGCATTAATTGAGCAATCCCCCCAACCGCAACAATGTGTTGGGTTAGCCCCCACCCGGTTGTCCTTTCCCCCTCCCCCCACGCCCCCCCCCCCCCCACCTCCTTTACGTGTCATTTCCCCCTTCCCCCCTGGCCCCCCTCCTTTTGGCCTTTTTTCCTCCCTTGGCCCCCCACACCCCTCTACGTGTCCTTCCCCCCCCCAGCCCCCCCTCCTTTTGTCCTTTTTCCTTTCCCCCCCCCTCCCCCCTTGTCCATCCATTTTTTTTGTCTTCTTTCTTCTCTCTCCCTCGCTTTTCTCTTTTTATAACTCGTTCCCCCCGAACTCTTTCTTGCACTTTCCATCGTCTTTACCCAACTCTCTTCATACTCCATATCTCACCTACATAATCTCCACGACAATACAAACAAAAAAAGTTTACGCTAGAAGATCGGTGGATAACGGCTAGAAGATCGGTGGATGTTTCTTTAAATATATCAAGTAATTCAATGTTAATTTCAAATTGTTCTTACCAATGGATTGTTTAAATTGTGTTATGCTTAAATTGTTCTTACCATAGTCTAAAATTCATTTTTTTGAGAGTTTGAAATTAGGGATTGAACTAGCGTTTATTAGCGAATATTAAAGTGAATACGAAATGTAATTGTCGCTAAAGGTGAAAAGTTAATTAGACAGTTTTTCACGAATTTATAAAAAAAATAACTAGAGCTAGATTTTGCCAAAGTTCAAAAAATATACCCTAATTATTTTTAAAAGATCTATATCAAGAAAAAATTTCAGATTTTTTCAAAGACTGGAAAGGAGTTAACTGATACGGGGAACTTTGTAACTTTTCAGTGTAATTTAAAATATCAAGCTAGAGCGAATTCACGCGAAACATTTTTGAGAACCCTAGGATGTTGGGAAGTTCCATTTTCCAGGACTTTGGGCCATTCCAAAGTTGTTAGCTATTTTTTTGGCCGAACAAGCTTTTAAGCGCTCGATCCGGATACCGGTTCGGGATTTTTGGGCAAAAAATTTAAAAAATACTTTTTAGATCACGAATGAATTCAGGATGCTTAAAATTTCATTTTAAAGCACTTTTTAGATTTTCTGATGCCAGGGGGTATTTTGCTAATTTGCCACCCCGAGAGGGGTGTTTTGGTAATTTTTCCCGATAAAGTTTTTTAAAGGACTTTTTAGTCCAAAAATGTAATAAAACACCTCAAAGGTTATTTTGAAGCTGATTTGGGGCATTAGCGTGATAATGAACCCTCGGGGGCATTTCGATAATTTGCCGCTCATCGGGAGTATTTTGGTGGGGCAATGGTTGCCAGGGGTATTTTGCATAAGTTGGGGGTATTTTGGTAACTCATTCCCTTAAAAATTTTCTGAGGAAATATTTAGTATATAATTGATGTAATACAGTTAAAAAGTAGTTTTAAGCAATTTTGAGGTGTTTGTGGTGTAGGGGCCATCAGGAGGTATATTGGTAAATTGTCACGTTGGCTCTAAATTTTTGGGAACACGCGTAATTAAGCGTTGGGAGTGGTGGGAAGTGAGGAATGGTAATGACTATTGCTAATGCGTTGGTAAGCTAGGTTAAAGATCTAGTTATAGTTTTGGAATGTAAATATTATGGACGCTAAGTTGGTTTACGATTATATTTTGTTCTTAGAGATATGGATATCAACCCCGGACCTCAAGATACATCAATCCTATACGATGACGATGACCACGTCGCGAGGCAAGTATTTGACGGTTTCGATAGGGGTGTTTTGGAAACAATTCAAAGCACAAGTCACCTCGAAGAATGGGTACTAAA